>JAINVK010000875.1:0-124579 GCA_030068075.1 Paguma larvata
GGAAGCGTTCCTTGGCCAGCTCCCAAAGCTCATCTTGTTGCTTAGAGCTATAGTCTTCCCAACCTCCGCAGCTCCGCACCAGAGTCCTCGATTCTGGAATTTTGGGGAGGAGGCAGTCCTGTGCACCCTTTCTGGCTCACTGTATTCTTATAAATGGGAATGCCACACCAATCCACCGGGGTAGGGATCACATCTGTCTGGTTCATTGTTGCATCCTCCCTCTAGCATAGAGACCAGCACCTGCCAGATCGTAATTTGAATGGATGGAGTAATCAGCCTCAGGTCCTGGTCTGCTCCTGCTTCAAGTCACCAGCTGCAATAGCGTCTCTCACAGCCCAGCACATCAAGGCTTAGCACACCCCTGTGCCAAGTCCAGTCCTAGGGACAGTGAGCCCAAACTCTGAGCTCAACACTAGCTCCCTGCTTGTGTATCTTGACTCAAATCACTCAACCTCTCCTTTTCTTTTAATTAAATGAGAGTGGTGACCCCTACGTGGCCAGAACACAGTCAGGATAAATGAATACCACTAAGGATGCCCTTTGGGAGCCGAGAGGGGCTACAGAGATGTAAGAATTGATTACAACTCCTCAGAGAGCAAGGGGGGAGCTGGCTAAGTCTTCTCTTGCCCAGATTCCCATTGATCGGGTTTCAGAGGCCCCAAACCCATATTGTTCACATCCCCTGGAGACTCTCTTACGATTTGGCCTCCTGGGCGGCTACTGCCCTCCAAAAGATAGTGCTTAAATGGGTTCACTGATGCTTATTCCTGCTTGATTGGAAATCTCCTCACTTATTTTAGTCTCTGAGCTGAAAGTTATATTTTTCACTCTACTCCCAGTGCCTAGAACTCCTAGGAGTGCCCCCTTCCAGCAGTTATTTTCATGTTCTTTCTCTAGATGCTTATGGCCTCCATGCACCAGGGCACCAGGCCTCCGCTCTGCACGCATCAATATGTAACCAGATTCAGGAGCAGAGCCTGGCCATTTGCTGCGAGACTGAGGAGAAGATGACAAGACACAGTGGCTTAAACTGTCTCTCCTGCTTTTCCAACCCTGTCACCTCCTCCAAACTGTTCTTAGCTCTCTGAAGCCAGTGGAAAGGCAGGGAACAGAAGAGAGGATTAAACACTCAGAACTATACCTTCTAATCTCCACGTACCGGTTAAATCCCTCTGTGCCTCTCAAGACACTGACACAGCCTCTCTGTGCTTCAGTCCCCAAAGCTGTGATTAGAGATAACGTCACCAAGGGATGTTCTGGGGACTTGGTGAGATTGAACCTATCAAGTGTGTTTTTTAATGTCTAGGGTCTTAGAAGGAAAAGTGAGGCCCGTGCAATTTGTAACATGCCAACTTAAAATCTTTCTTTCTGAGTATTCTGCACAACAAAGAGACTAAATTTTTTGCTCCTAAATCAAAATCTCAAGATATCTTCCTTTTTCATTTTCTGACATGTGATTTGCAGGGTAGATGAGACAATATTTACTCGAACATTTATGAAAATGAGGTTGCATTTATCTGACAATTTGTAAGGAGCAACGAGGCCATACTTACGTAAATAGTCACTTAGTATTTGGGTCATATCTCAGTGTGGCTCCTCGGGGTTCAGAGATGAATGGGAGACATCCAAGCGTAGGAAGAACTGACCACACAGTGGTAGGAACAGGTTATTGTAGACTGAATGTGTGTGTCCCTCCCCGCCAAACTCATATGTTGGAATCCTAACCCTCCCTGTGATTGAATTTGGGGATAGGCCCTTTGGGAGGTAATTAGGTTTAGATGAGACCCTGAAGGCGAGGCCCTCGTGATGGCCAGAGACCAGAGCTCACTTTCTCTGCCACGTGAGGACACAGCGAGGAGAAGGCTGCCTACGAGCCAGGAAGAGAGTCCTCACCAGAACCCAATCATGCTGCCACCTTGACCCTGAACTTCTAGCCTCCAGGGCTGTGAGAGATAAGTATCTATTGCTTAAGCCAGCTAGCCTATGGCATTTTATCCTAGCAGCCCAGGCAGACTAAGACTCAAGTGTATAAAATTCCACGTCCGTGCTCTGCCACAGAGGTACCCAGGTAAGGTGGGGACCCAGGAGAAGGGGCAAATTTCTTGCCTGAGGGAGGTCACCGGTAGCTTCATCAAGGAGACAATGCTTAAACTGAGACTTGAATTCATTTGCTTATTAAATATTGACTCCCCTTATGTTTATGGAAAGTGAAGACATAATGCATCCAATTATGCCAGGAATGAGATGACTCTGGTCACCTGGAGCGTCAGACATCTGAGGGGAATGCCGAGGGACAGGCGTTAGGGCAAGGAGGGGGCCAGACTGGGCATGGCCTTCTTCCAGACCCGTGTGGTTTATTTTCTTGACTCTAAATATGCAAAGTTGCACTTGCTAGATGTCATTTAGGTTCAAAACTCTATGCTCATGGCTGCAACAACCTTTTTCACATAGAAACTCCTTTGAGAGAGTAATTGTATTTGCGAGACTGAAACTTTCTGCTGACTCCTTTTTATTCGCCCCGCTGTTATTAGAAATATTACAGCTGTAGAGTTTATTGGGGAGTGGAACCGTCACACAGAACAGGATACACGGCTGCATGCATTAATCTACGTTCATTTTTTTTTCATGTTTATTTATTTTTGAAGGAGAGAGATAGAGAGACAGAGTGTGAGCAGGGGAGGGGCAGAGAGAGAGGGAGACAAAGAATCTGAAGCAGGCTCCAGGCTCTGTGCTGTCAGCACAGAGCCTGATGCGGGCTTGAACTCACAAGCTGTGAGATCATGACTGGAGCCCAAGTTGGCCACTTCACCGACTGAGCCACCCCAGGACGCGCCATGCATTCATCTATTTTAGGACTAAGCGAGCTGAGCTGCACCCTGTCATTCCGAGCCTGTCTCCCTCCCAGATCGTGAGCCTGACAGCAGAGAGTTTTTTTAGGTTTATCATTGTATTGCAGGCACGCAGGCTAAAGCCTGGCACAATAGTAGCTGTTCAACAATCGGCAGGCCGTTTTAGAAAGTGTGACATTTCCGTGGTAAATGATAATTATTCACTTCAATAGAGCTGCTTATTTTATCCATTTAAATACACTAAAGGGGTTTCAGAAATCATTTTACAGAAGCATCCTGTTTTTCAAGAGAATTGCATAAAAACAAAACCTTCTGATCCTTGGAGATTATTCATTTCACACACGCCTTCTCTCCCCGGCATACGGGGAAATCTGGCCATTAAACACTACCGAGCTCCCAGTGGGAGATTTTAAGCTGACAACCACGATTTTAGAATCCAATAAAAAAAAAAAAACAGGTAACACTGAATCTCCAAATAATACAAACGGAACAACCGTATAAACCAGAGCACTCATTTAAACGGAGGCTTGTGTTGCACGTTTTGCAACAGGGGCCCATGCAGCTCAGCCCTGGTCTGGGGTCGCTTTTGCAGAACACAGGCCAGCCATGAAAATAATGAAAATTCTGCCAAACAACTTTCCCTCTTCAGTCGAATCTGCAAGGAGCCCCAGTGAATGAGCACAGCAAGGCTGCTCACGCTTCTGCTGCCTCTTGCCTCTTATTCCTCATTTTGTCTCTTCCGTCACTCGCCTGGAAGTTTCGCCGCCTCTTTGACCCGAGCTCCCCAGAGAACACCCTCTCCCCGTCTGTCACACATCATTCGACTATTTTGTTTCCCTCCACCTTTCTTTATTTTTTTATCTTACCACAAATAATTTTTCCATTCTTTCCAAAGCAGCTCCTGGTCTTGCATTTCTGGTTGTATGTTTTATGGCCATTGCTCTGAGGAGGGCCCAACCGAAGTGGAGGGGCCAGGCTGCAGGCGTCCCCCGGGAGAAGATGCAGAGGTGCTCGGAGGCCAAAGCAGGATTCTCCCCACTGTGCAGGGAAGAGGGAAGGAGGTCAAGGGGTCATTTCCAGTGTTTTCCTTTATCTTTATCACATAGGCAGGGCTGCTTTACGTGTTGACACTGTTATAATACCTGGAGCAAATGGAAGGAAAAATCAGAAAGGACCTGGAAAAAAACACCCATATATATTTTTTATAATGTATATTTTAATATAATAATTATATTTTATAATGTATAATGTAAAACATGTATATATATTTTATAATATGTATAATTTTATATATTATATGTATGTATATAAAATTTAATTATGCCCCCTTCCCCCAAGTGAGGCATAACAAAACGGTATCCAGAAACCATAACTGGAGTGAGAGCCAATGAACAGGGAGGCTGGGGGGATGCTGGGTCTGGAGCAGGGAAACCAGGGAAAGGAAAACAGGTGGTTACAATAGGGCCCTGGGGTCAGGAAGACCCAGGTTCAAATCCTGCACTTAGACTGTAACAGCCGCAGGGCTTTGAGCAGGTTATTTAACGCTTCTAAAGTTCTGTGTCCTTGCTGGAAAAATGATAGGACTGATTTTTACACTGTTAAAAGCATGAAAGAGAAATTGGTTAGCACTGAGTTCAACACAAAGTAAATGTTCCTTCAAGGTCAGTTATTGCAATGTTTTTATTACTGTCAAATCTCGACTCCTAGTCTTGGCTTCGGGAGTAGAACCCAGTGATTCATCTCTTACAAAAGACACTCAGTGCTCATCCCAAAAAGCGTCCTCCTTAATGCCCATCACCCATTATAACCCACCCCCCTGACCTCCCCTCCAGTAGCCCTGAGTTTGTCCTCTGTATTTAAGAATCTCTTATGGTTTGCCCTCTCTGTTTTTATCTAATTTTTCCTTCCCTTCTCCCGTGTTCATCTGTTGTGCTTCTCAAATTCCACATAGGAGTGAAATCCTCAGATGCTCGTCTTTCTCTGACTGACTTATTTCACTTTGTTTTTTTCCATCGTTTTCTACTTCAGTATCATACATTATTCTACAATGTGTCCGTGGGATTTTCAATAAGCCTTAAAACACCATAGAGAATTTCAAGTTTCAGGAGTGATGGACTATCATAGAAAAGCTACTGTGATACACACACACACACACACACACACACACACACACAGAGATACGTGCATGTGAGTGGGAGGATGGATGGATGCGTGCTTTCGTAACGTTCCCTTGCAAGGACTACCAGCAAGTCCTCTCAGAGGTCAGCAGGACAGGAAAGCTTGGCTGAGGGCTTTCTAAATGTGTGCTGAAGGTTTTCATATACATTTTCCCATTTATCAAGCATTCTGAAATAATAAGCTATACTCTAGGCACCCTATGGCGGCCTTATGAAATTGTTATGATTTGTTTCTGAGATAGAGTACAAATTCCATGGCAATTTTCCCCGAATTTTAGTAAGGGTGAAAGGAAGACTTAATTAAAGAGTGCTTTGTGGCTTTTTCTTTTTTTTTTTTTAAACTACAGCCATCTGCAGGCACTTCCGCCTGGCATCTTATCTCTATGGTGCAGGCACCATCATGTCTTTATCGAGTGCGGCAGAGCTGAGGTACAGGGACACATAAAAATAATGACGACACAACTTATTTTTAAGCACACTGCACTGTTGACTTTTCTTCCAGGCATCTAACCCCAGATAGAGTTCCCTCTGTGCTTAGTTGCAAGATGCTATTTTTATAGTATGGCTCTTCCTTACCCCTTTCTCTAAGCATCCTGGCCATTGCGTTGAAAGCGAGGTCCTCTTTCTAGAGCATGAATTTTGCCAGTTCTGGGTAGGGAGGTGGGGAGAGTTGGTAAAATTAGCAGAGTTTTGCTTCAAAAGTCCAAACGAAAAAACCAAAACCAAAACCAAAAAACAATCAAACAAAACAAAACAAAAGTCCAAATGGGGACTAAATAGTATGTAAGGGAATTTAGCTTCTGTGTGATTTCTCCAGATACCTACCATTGGCTGCAACCAATACAAAAGCTGCATCACCTGAATGCTTAATGATAAGAAATTGGTTTCAAAAAATGAGGGTACATCTAAATGAAGGAATGCTTGCCACGTAGTTGTGAAAAATGATTTTGAAGAAGAACGTACATTACCATGCAAATAGGTCTATAGTGTGTTGAGCGAAAAGGGAAAAAGCCACGTGCCCAACATGATCTAAGTTTGTTCAAAATGCAAATTTAAAAAAAGTTACACTGACATGTTCATATTATGGGTCATTTTCACTTCTTTTCCTTATCCGCGTATCCCGTATTATCTAAAACAACTAGGTATTAATTTTGTAATTATGCGAAAACTCTTTAAAATGTAAGCTATGGCCTGGTTGTAGAAAAGATGGAATGGAACACTCAGCCTGTCTCTTGTCCTGAATGCACCTACGGAGCTTGAATAGCATGCAGGGAGGAAGATTTGAGAACTTTAACCATGGACGGTAGCAGGTGGATCAGGGAAGACCAGACTTGAAGTCCCACTGAACTAGTGGTGGATTTATCATTTTTTCCCCCCTCTAATATCCAGCCAGGGATCAAAGACAGCCCGCAGCCCAGAAATACACACAAAGCCTGGACAGAAAGAGCATCAAGAGAAGACCTTCCTTTCTTGTTTATGGAGTGGAAAAAGGTCAAAGCGATTGAGGAAAATCCCCTGGGTTGTCTTTGTTTGTTGCTTTGTTGGTTTGTTTTTTTGTCTCATCTCTCTCATGACAACCTCCAAGCAATCCTTTGGTGGTACCAGTGGTAACAAGATGACAGCAATGGCGTGGGCATAGGAAGGGGAACCATCTCTCTGATCAAAAGGCCTGTGGTCCCAAGAGTGTGCAGTGAATGCATGTAGCTATATATTCCTTGATCCTTTCTCCTTCTACCACTTGGCCTTGGACACTGGCACACCTGCAGGAAATTCATGGAACAGCAGGGAAACTAAGGCCCCAGATTTCTGGTGAGAGAACTAGGAAGAAAAATCCCAGAGGACAAGAAATTATTGGCAGAATTACGGAGAGGATCAATAGACTGGTTCTATAAATCAGGGTACGAACTTCCTGGGAATACTCCCCACCTGCACGTGTGCCCAGTCAGCATATCACAGGCTTTGAGAACTAAACACAGGGTCACAAACAAGCAACCGAACTGATCTGAGTTACACTGAAAATGCTTTAAAAACAGAACTACATGTGGGGCACCTTGGTGGCTCAGTCAGTTGGGCATCCAGCTCAGGTCATGATCTCATGGCTGGTGAGTTCAAGCCCTGAGTTGAGTTGTGTGCTGACAGCTCAGAGCCTAGAGCTTGCTTCGGATTCTGTGACTCCCTCTCTCTCTGCCCCTGCCCTGCTTGCGCTCTGTCTGTCTCTCCTTCAAAATCAAATAAACATTAAGAAATTAAAACAAACAAACAAACAAACAGAATTACATTGTCAGAATGTAATGGAGAGAAGCAGGTCAGAATTTGTGTCCCAAACCTAATTTGGTGGTTGCATACCAAAACAACGCCAAAACCAGCAACACCAACAAGAACTACGAAACCAATTTTCTCTGTAGAATTTCAACAAGACCCAAGGTCTCAGAGCATAATTTTTGAGATGTCCAGGCTACAATCTAAAAATTAATTGCCATACAAAGAACCAGAAAAGTCTTAACTCACCATGGAAAAGGTAATTAACAGATGTCAGCCCTGAGGTCACACAGATGTTGAAATTAAGAATTTAAAGCAGCTATTATAACCATGCTCCCCAAAGTATATGGCCTAACCATGCCAAATGGTAGGTAGAGAATATCAGAACACTTAAAAAAATTTTTTTAAATAAAATAAAACCAACACTCAAATATATACTGTCTTCGAGAGACCCTCTTTATACATTAGGTTAAAAGTGAGTGGTGGGAAAAGAGCTATCTTGCGTGCATGAATCAAAAGAAAGCTGGAGTGTCTACATTAATTTCAGACAAAGTAGATTTCAGAACAAGAAAAATTACCTGGACCAAGGAGGACATAACATGATGGTGAAAAGGTCAGTTAATTAAGCTTCATAATAATTGAAATATGTATGCACCTAATACCGCAGCCTCAAGATGTATGAAGCAAAAGCTGATAAGCCTGGAAAGAGAAATGGACAGATTCATAATTATAATTGGAAATTTTAACACTTCTTCAGTCATCAGTCAAACAGGTAGACAGAACATCAGCAGGGATATAGAAAAACTGAACATCCCCATAAACTCACTGCATCTAATTAAAATTTCCAGAACATTCTACCCAACGATAACATAACACACATTCTTTTCAACTGCACATGGAGCATTCATGAAAAGAGACTATTACTGGGTCATAAAACAAATATTGACAAATTTAAAAGAATTTAACAAAGTATATTCTCTGACCACAATAGAATTAAGCTAGAAATTATCAAGAGAAATATATCAATGGATCAAGGATAGTGTTTTTGACAAATGGTATTGGGTTTTTGCATAAATGTTTATATGCAAAAACCTAGAGCTCTGCCTAAACCTTACACCATAAATAAAAAATAATTCAAAATGGGTTACAAATCTAAATATAAAACATAATGTAAATATAACTTAAATCTCAATGTGAAATACAAAACATTTAGAAGAATGAGTGTAGAAGATCTTCCTGACCTGGAGTTAAGCAAAGACATCTTAAAATGACATCAAAAGCACAATCTATAGAAGAAAAGTCATCAGTAAATTAGATTTCATCGAAAGTAAAGATTTTGCACTGTGTAAGGCACCATGGAAAGAATGAAAAGACGCTTATACAATAGCAAAAACCATTTCCAAGTCACATATTCGACAAAAGGTTCATATTAGAAATATATTTTTTAAAAACTCTCAAAACCCAACACCGAGAACACAAACAACCCGATATAAAACATAGGGCATAATGAACAGATGTTTCACCAAAGATGTTTTTAAGGATGATCAATAAAGACCTGAAGAGATGCTCAGCCTCATTTTAGGATCATATAAATTACAACCATGATGAGAAATCACTACGGGCCCCATAGAAAGAATAGACTGTTTTTCAAAAACTGACAACCTCAAGTGCTGGTGAGGTTGTAGAGCAACCTGAACCCTCGCATGTTGCTGGTGAGGACGCAAATTGGTACAGCCACTCTGCAAAAATTGCTGGGTAGGTTTTACAAAAGGAGGAGCGTTTGACATCCAAACAAATGTCAAGTTTCTGTATGATAATTACAAAAAATTTTTTTAATGTAACCTCCACAGATGTCCAAAAGACAAATTGGTAATAGTGCTTTTATTTCATCAACCACTCATGACATGAGATGGTGTTTAATTCACATTTTTTCCCATTGGCAATTAGTTATTCTCACGTTTTGTCTTTTGGCTAAAGTACTCCATGTCTCCTTTTATTATCAGATGTTTAGATACAGATAAGATCTATTTACTGGGATTATATTTACTGAAGCAGCAGAGACGTAAAGGTAAAAGGCTAGTGACTTCGTATGTTAAAGTCTAAGCAAGAAAGTCTGTCTCCCATAGGAGATACAACATGCTCTATATCATGACAGGCCAGACTTTTTAAGGAAAGGAAGTTATCGATTAGTAGAACTGATTCATGATCGTAGTTGTGTATACCAACAGCCCATTACTATGTTATCAAGACATTGCCACATCTAGGGAAGGGTATCCCAAGCAGAGGATAAGCCTATAAATAGAAGGGAGAGAAATTTCTTAAACACATTAAAAAGGCCACAGAGGGGCGCCTGAGTGGCTCAGTCCGTTAAGTGGCCAACTTCAGCTCAGGTCATGATCTCACGGTCTATGAGTTCGAGCCCCGTGTCGGGCTCTGTGCTGATGGCTCAGAGCCTGGAGCCTGCTTCGGATTCTGTATCTCCCTCTGTCTCTGCCCTTCCCTTGCTGACTCTATGTCTCTCAAAAATAAAGTAAAAACGTTAAAAAAAAAAAAAGGCCACAGAGTGGAGCACAGAGATAGAGAGCAAGGTGGGGAAGACATGGACAGAGTTCAGACCATACGAGGCCCAATCAATGCAGGTAATCATTCTCATTTTATTCTAAGAAGAGTAGGAATCCTTTGATGGTTTTTCATGTACTATGATCAAATCCCCTTCCCCACTTACAGTTTTTAATTGTAGTAAAATATATGTAACATAAATTTCCTGTTTTAAACGTTTTTAAATGTACGGTTCAGTGCCAGTAAGTATATTCACACTGTTGTCCAACTGTCACCACCATGCATCTCCAGAACTTTGTTCACCTTCCCAAACTGAAATTCCATATCCATTGAACACTAATTCCCCAAGACCCCGGAAACTTCCTCTGCTTTTTATCTCCATGAATTGGACTACCGTGGGTACCTCATATAGATGGAATTATAAGTAGTTTTTCTTTTATAATTGGCTTATTTTTGTTAACATCTTCAGGGTTCATCCATGTTGTAGCATGTGTCAGAATTTCCTTATTTAAGGCTGAATAATATTGCATCATATGTAATATAACACATATTGTTTATCCATCTATCAATGGATATTTGGATCACTACCGCCTTGGGGCTATTGTGAAAAATGCCGCTATGCATGTGGCAGAATCTGTTCGAGTTCCTGCTTTTGATTCTTTTGGGTATCTACCCAGAAGTAGAATTGCTGGATCAAATGGTAATGTTATGTTTAATTTTTGGAGGACTCTCAATACTGTTTTCCGTACTGGCCAGATTAGCTTTTAAAATATCATTCCATATATAGTTTGACAAAGAGACACATGGGTCTAGAATGTTTATGGGGGGACCAGTTAGGACATGACTGCAGGAGCTTGGGTGAGAAAGGACAGTGACTTGAACGAGAGTGTTGGTGATAAGTGGAGAGAGAAGAAAACAAACATGAGAGATATTCAGATAAAATTGATAAGACTTTGGAAGGGATGTGTATTACCCGCCTGGGGATAAGTATCTAAGCACCATGCTAGATACCACGAGCCATGTGTCTTCATGTTTGAGTCAAACAGTGATGGCTGGTGACCATGCAGGTAGGAAAAACATGGCACCGGGAGAGACATTGGGAACAGGGCAACCACCCAGTCTATAGTTAGTTGCCTGGACTTTGTAACACATAGAGTTTCCTTCTTTGGGAGATTACAATCGAGTTCAAAAGTAAAAAATACTCTTTGCAAAAAAGCTGTGATATGAGTGAAAGGCAAAATAAAAAGGAATTGACACTTTTTAGAAAGCCTACAAATAGTTTCCACTTCGCCCTCCACTGTTGCGGCCACCCCTGTCTATAGCTCTTCTCGTTTCAGGGACTTCAGACCCACACACCACAGACCATTTCTCAGAAACAGGTTCCAACCACAAAGGAAAATAATTCTCAGAAGGTATCAGGATACACAAGTTACTGATAAAATGGGCTGGGTTGCCAAAGTTGCTCAGTTCCACATTTTTGTTCCCCATTTCAATGCGTAAAAACATCACCATCTTGCTGCGGGAAGAAGAGAGAAAGCGGAACGATGCCACGGAACCTGGCTCCACCTTGCCTTCCTGCGTGCACACTCTTGGTAAGAGACCGACCTGGGAATGCAGCCACAGAGTCACGCAAGGCCAGGCAATGGGCTGCGAGGTTTACGAGTATTAGTTTATTTAATCTTTACAACAACCACGTGACATTCTGATACCTCATTTCCATCATTATACGCATGAGAGGCATGGAAGTTCAGAGGCATCGAGTCATTGCTCTAAGTCCCACAACCGGTAGGCACAGAATCAGGTCCCCATTCCCCTCTTCACTAGGCTACTCTGTCCGCTGAGTGGTAATGAGAGTAAATGCTCTGAAGGCGAGTATATAAAAAGACTGCCTGGATTGACAGTGTTCTGGGATAGAACAGGAGTGGGATTTGGATGGTATCATGAATGAAAGAATTTTCATCTGTAGAGTGGAGGAATTGGAGAAGTAGAAGGCATGCTTGAAGAATATCCAGCAGTTGAGGGAAGCCGGGGAGAGAGGATGCCTGAACAGAACATTCTAGATTAGGTGAGGGAACGCAGAATGAACTCTCAGTAGTGAGGAGCCACGGAAGGATTTTGAGCAGGGAAGCGAAATGAGCCAAAGACTTCTAACCCTTAAAAAAATATAACAAGAGTTGGAGCGCCTGGGTGGCTCAGTTGGTTAAGCATCTGACTCCTGATTTCAGCTCAGATCATGATCTCATGGTTCATAAGATGGAGCCCTTTTTTTTAAGTTTGTTTATTTGTTTGTTTGTTTATTTACTTATATATTTATTTATTTATTTTGAGAGAGAGACAGCACAAGCAGAGAGAGACAAAGAGGAAATCCCAAGCAGGCTCTGTGCACAGCTCAGAGCCCCAAGCACCTATTTTTTTAAAAATCTCTCTATACATCTTTTTTCAGCTTTATTGAGATATAATTGACGTATAACATAGTGTAAGATAAAGGCATACAACATGATAATTTGATATATATATATATATTGCAAAATGATTACAACAATTAGGGTAGTTAACACCTTCGTTGCCATACATAATTATCGTGTGTGTGTGTGTGTGTGTGTGTGGTGAGAACATTTAAGATCTACTCTCTTACCATTTTCAAGTATACAATTCAGTATCGTTAAATATACTCACTGTGCTATAGAGTCTCAGAGCTTGCTCGTCTTGTAACTGGAAGTTTGTGTCCTTGGTCAACATCTCCTTGTTTCCCTCAGGCCCCAGCCCCTGGAAGCAGCCATTCTCCTGAAAACACCTCTTTGTATGACTTACAAAGATAATGGCCAAAAGTAGGTTTGTGACTTTTAATGCCTAACACCCACCTGGATCATGATGGGGTCAGGAGGGAGATAATATTATTTTTAGGAAAGAGCTGTCAGCTCTTATAATGAGGTTGAGGTGTGAGGTTGTCAGGGCAACGATGTACCACCTGTGAGTTGGATGTGGCCACAGGGAGAGACGTCAGGCTGGGTCCTCTTCACCTCATCCAAGAGAGCTGCCTTCAATGGAGGAAGGAGTCCTGGAAGCCTGGATTTCCAGGGGCTGAGGGGATCATGACCCAATGTCTAGGAGCTGGAAGCTACAGCAAGGAGTTACATACAAGACATCACCATTGAAGGGGATTCTCTGAAGATCACAACCAGTTTTAGTCACGTGACAAGTCCAGAAAATATTAATCAAGTAAGTATTTCTGCCCCTTACCTTCTCCTCCCTCCCTCCCTCCCTCCCTCACACTGCGTCTGAAGCAGCCTGGTGAGGAGGGGAGAAGGTATAATCGCTCGCCCTCTTCCTAATGCAGATGAACAGCTTCCAGTAGCTTCTGGTTGGGAGAGGATAAAAACTTGAGCTTGGTATGAAGATTGAAGTTTTTGTTACCATGACAGTTAATTCCATGTGTCAGCTTGGCTAGATCACAGTACCCAGACGTTTTCGGACACCAGTTCAGGTGTTACTGTGAAGGTATTTTTTAGATGAAATTAACGTTTGAATCAGTAAACTTTGAGTAAAGCAGATTCTCCTTTATGGTGTGGGTGGGTCTCATCCAATCAGTTGAAAGTCTTAAGAGAAAAGGACTGAGGGCCCTTGAGCAGAGAGAGAGAGAGAATTTTGCCTCAAGACTGCCTTCAGACTTCAGCTGCAACATCACCCCCTCTCTGGTCTCTAATCTGCTGGCCAGCCATGCAGATTTTGGATTTGCCAGCCTCCACAATCACATGAGCCAATTCGATAGATAGATAGATAGATAGATAGATACATACATACATACATACATAATACATACATACATACATATATACATACATACATACATATATAATAGAGATATATATGTTTATGTCTACAGTTATTATAGTATTCTGTGCAATAATTACATAACAGAGACTATTTGTGACAAGAAGTGATCTGAGGGTTTTTTATTATCTAAGACGATATGACATCTATTATCATAGCCTATATGACGACAGGTTATGAGGTCTGCCTGAAATTTCATCCAAAGGATGGAGAAGAATGAACACCATGGACTAGATTTGAATGGATGGGGGAAACAGGTTTTCTGAATCCCAACAATTTAGTGTACCAATTGTATAAACAAAATGCAATCTAATAAAATGAACTATTTACAGGAGCATAGGAGTGAGAGATCCAATTCAGGGGGCTGTTACAATAGTCTACACAGGGAGTAGTAGAGATTTTAACTCGGAGGTGACCATAAGAATGTAAAAGGGTGTTAAATGGGAGAAACACCGGAAAGAATATTTGAGAGGTGATGACGGATTAGGTGAGAGCCAGGCAGTAAAAGAAGTTGAGTAGAGGGAGGTGTGGGTGGAGATATCAAAGAGGTAAACTGAAGCCAGAAGGCTCTAATGAGCCAGGGAAGTAAGGAGGTGACCAGAGAAGGGATGACCGGGAGACAAAACCCAACTGGCCCACATAAGCTCAAAACTAAAGGTTTGAAAAGGAAAAGCAAGCTTCAAAGTCATGAGGTAGGGTTAAGAGTGGAAAAAGGCACAAGCTGTTGAGAAACACAGAAGAGAAAGGATGAAAGACGGATCCGGGGCTCATGGGGCCTAGTGCCTTTAAACATGAGGGGGCCATCTTTTAAAAAAAGAATACATGCAAACAGAAAATTAACTACAATTATGAACATTTACTTACAATTAAAATAAGTTATACATTTTTAAAGAGTTCCTGAGTACTACCTATGCCACAATATACTAAAAAACAAAAACAAAAACACAAAAAAAACCCAAAAAAACGGCATGATATTTTTAGGATGAACCTTCCGACACACTCTTTCCCTATAGCTTTGGCTCCACAATCTCAGATCACCTCTTCATGGAACTACAATTTCATAATTATCTCATTTTCTGCTGAAAAAATAGGAAGCCAGTTCAGTCTTGGAGCATGGGTGATGAAAATTTGTTTAGCTGTTTAGGTCGTTTAGTTTCATCACTAGTCCTTGTGGTGGTGACGTCAAGCTTGGATACTGGCATGCATAAAGTCTCGACTTCTCCCACGGAGGTCGTCACTGGTGGCGATATCACTACAGGGCTACGCCCTGAAAATACAGGAATTCTGAGAAATTCTGTTTTGCTCAATTCTTGTTTAAAAAATTAAATATAATAGTATACTTCATATTTTAAGTACCAAGAGACAAGAATATCTGTTTGACTAGTCAAATGGAACATATCTGATGATTAGAAAGATTTTCCACGGACAAGCTTTTAATATAGTAAATTACAAACCATGCTTCTTCTCCAGTATCCACATGACTCATGCACTAGGTGCCTTGGGATACACTCGTGTTGCCATAAGACATCTGGCCCTACAAGTTTGTGTCATGAGATCAGATGAATCAGTGGACGGGAGTTGCCTCCCCCACACCAGGTCAGCAAACCACAACCTAACTGTACACAGAAATCACTGCAAACCATATAAATAGACCCTCCCACACTCAAAGTACTCAACTTTCCCTTAGCTGAATCCCAAAAAAGCCCAGGTTCGCTCTTCTACCATCCAACAAGAGAGGAAATGGAAGGGGAGAGGTCTATATTTTGCAAATATTATGATACCATATGACCGTGTGAATGTGCTTCCAGGCTCCTCCAAGGGTCTGGGAAGGAGTGTGTGTAATAAAGGGCCCTGAAGCTTAAGGTCCATTAGTTTCCTGGTAAATCCACATCTCATTAGGACAGAACCTGAGGGGTGGGCCATCCTTGGGAAATGAGAGACAGAAAAATTAGTACAATTAAATTGCAATTTAGGGTAATTGTTTTTTTCGTGTGGGCTTACAGGGCAGATTTTCCATTTGTTGGTTTGTTTGTTTCCTTGTATTTATTTTTATTTTCACATCAGTCATTCATTGACCCTTTGGTAGGCGCGGAGATTATACAAATAAATGTGACTCTCAGATCCCTTTAAGACTACCTGGTTGAACAAATGCATTGCAATGTGTTCAATGGTGAAAGCCCCAAGCAGAGAGCCACCAGCTGGCCCTGGCTGGGGGTGCTGTGGAGACCCAAGCCAGACTTTCTCAGCCAGTGCCCCCCCATACCTACACACACACACACACACACACACACACACACACACACACACACACCCCTCGCCTTGAGTATTGAAGATCCACACGAGTTTGCGGGGTGGACGAGAAGGGTGGACGTTTTCCAGGCAGAGAAAGCTGCGTGAAAATGAACCAAGGTGAGATGCAGCACAGAGTTCAGGGGAGAGTAATTAGCATGCTCAGGCCGGATTCCAGGGCGCACAGTGGGGCGTGGCTTGAACCGAGCCCAGTGCGGAAGGAAGCACAGAAAAAAGAATACCGCAGAAAGGTCTGGGCTGAGGACAGCGGCAGCAGTGAGACCAGGCTAAAGGTCTAGAGAAGACAAGAGAGCTGCCTGAGCTACAACTGTGACGTTGTTTTAATGGCTGTTAGAATTTGATGGTAACTAACTGGATACTGAATTCGAGAAAGACATAGGGTTTCTAACATGAAGGCTTAGACTTCATACGATTGTAACTAATGAACTCATTTCTTAGAGAAACTTTTAAATGTAAAGTAAAAGTAGGAGAACCCCCATGATGAACCCCAACATATCCATTACCCAGCTTCAGTAATAACCAACATTATGGGGAGCCTGGGTGGCTCAGTCGGTTAGGAAGCCCACTCTTGATTTTGGCTCAGGTCATGGTCTCATGGTGGTGGGATCAGGTGCCATATCGGTCTCCATGCTGAGTGTGGAGCCTGCTTGACATTTTCTCTCTTTCTCTCTCTGCTCCTCTCCCCCCAATTGTGGTCATACTCTCTTCTCTCTCTCTCAAATAAAATAAAATAAAATAAAAACCAACATCTTGCCAATCTTGTATAAATACCATTCAAGAGATTAATTGATGAAGCTTACTGTAGAGCTTCAATAATTATAAATGTATAGTAATAATGTATGAGCTGATACATTTGGGGTGGAATCTCAGGTAGCTGAGGAGAAAAGAACATTCAGTAAATAATGTGGGGAAAATAATTAACCATTTGGGAAAATAAGTGAGTTCAATTTATACCTCACAGTATATCTAAAAGATGCAATGGGTGAAAAGATTTTTAGTGTCATAAAAACTAGAATAAAACACACCTGAATATTTATCTAATTGTAAGGTTGGAAAGAATTTTCTAGGCACTTAACAGGAAAATAATTGCAAAAGAAGAGACGCAGAGTTTTAACCAAACAGGTTTCTAAAAACCCCCTGCAAGTCGGTGATGGTGAAAAGTAGATGGAGAGAAAAAAGACAAGTTCGAAAAAAGACAAACACTACAAAGAGTTGATTTCTTTACATTATGGGATGCCCTTACCAATTAACAGGAGAAAGATACGTGCCAATAGAAACACTAGCAAAGAGCATGAACAGAAAACCCTCAGCAGAAAAAAAAAAAAAAATTAAATCACATAACTATACAGAGGGGGGAAAACGAACTCTTGCTAATCAAATAAATTATAATGGAACTGAAAGTACACTCTGGCTTATCAGAAGTGACAAAATTAATTTTTAAAGAACATGTTTCGCGTTGATGGAAGTCCTGGAAATTGGACGCCTTGCGTACCCATAATGGAATATATACCACTACAATCTTTCTAGAGGGCAACTTGACCGACAATTTCTATAAGAAGTTTACAAACTAGATGCACTGACCCATTAATTCCACCCCTTGTAATTATCTTAAAATAATCAAAGATGTACACAGAGGTGTGTGTACAAAGATGTCGATGCTGGTATTAACTCTAACAGGGAAGCGTCGGCAATACTGTACATATTCTGTGGTCAAATATTGAAATTTATTGTGATTGTGGTAAGTTCAGGCATGGAATATGATGTGGCTATTTAAAGATCACATTTTCAAATTCTTTAATGCCACGGGGCATCGCTCATAATTTATTATGTACTGTGAAAATTACAGGACCCAATTTTAATTTAAAAAGAGATATGTGGGTGTCTGCATAGTTGTAGTGTATAACACGCATAGCCATAGTAAAGAGCCCGGCGTTAAATACGCAAAAATGTTAACCAGGATTGCTTCTTAGAAACAGGAATCTGGGTGGCTATTTTTTATTTTACATCCTTTTTTTTTGTATTTTCTACCGTGAACATGCATTACCTTGATAATCATAAAGGAGAATGCCTTTTTGTTTATGGAAGTTCATTTGTTTGCATTCTGTTCCTAAAATGATTTCAATATTGAAAAAAGGAATAGACTCATTACTTCACAAATACGAGGAGCAACATCAAAATCCATAATGTGAATATTTGTTTGCCCCGGGGGGCAAACTTTCCGTATCAGGAACTGCACAAACGAATAAAGAATGTAGCACATTTGGAGCCTGGCGGTGTGCTTTGATTTCATGCACATTATTGAGACACGTATAGTTATCTCCGAAACGTGACCTTAGTGCCCAGCCTCATTGAAACAGATTGCTTTTCTCGCTTATGTTTTGCCAGGCCTATGTACTAAAGGACCTCGCAACTAAAGGGAATCTACTGTGCTGGGCACCTTACAGATATTTTGGTAGCCCTAGATGGCCACTTCCAGGGACAGGAAACATTTCTTACTGGGGTAATGTTTCCCAGTTTTAAATAATTGTGCAAGAGAGGACTTTGATAGCCAGGCAAAATCCAATTGCCTAAAAATTCCTCTCCATGGTGCCACCCTTCCGGTCCCGAAGGTAAGCATTTCTATTTACCTCCAAGTTTCTTCTCTCCATTCTGGACATCCTTAGTTTCTTGAGTTTTTCCACGTACGGTGCAATTTCCAGAACTCTCTCCGCTGCTGTCATGGGTATATTTCCCTTATCCACTGTCTTGAAATGCAGGACCAGGTGTGTGTATGGATTTGACCTGTGCAGAATGCGAGGGTTCTGTCCTGTCCCCGGAAGGAAACAAACACCAACGGCGTAGGTCAAAGTGGCTGTAATCATTCTGACAGTTCAACCCGGCACCACTCACGCGTTGTTGTAGGGTCAATCAAAGGAAACAAAACAAATAAAAAATCTTCCCAAGTGCTTTTCATACAAGGCTTTTGTGTTACATGCTCAGGCCGCCATAGCCAAATATCACCGATTAGGTGGTTTACACAACAGAGATTTTTTTCGTCTCAGTTCTAGAGGCTGAAAGTCCCAGATCAAGGTGCCAGCGCATTCAGTTCCGGTGAGAGCCCTCTTCCTGGCTTGCAGACGGCCACCTTCCTGCTTGTCCTCACATGGTTTTTTTCTCCACGTGCGTGAGGGAAAGGGCATGCTCTCTGGTCTCTCTTTCTCTTTTTATAAGGACATTAATCCTATCAGATTCAGGCCCTAACCTTAGTTACGTAGGTAAAGCCTCCATCTCCAAACACCGTCACGCTGGAGGTCAGGACTTCAACATATGAATTGGAGGGGGAACACAATTCAGTCCATAGCACTTTTGTACAAAAGTCAAGAAAAATTCACCCAATTCGTCCACACTTGCCCACCCACAATGAAGGCCCCACGGAACAACCGGAATGATCCTCGTTTAAAAACACAATTCAGTCAAGTCACTGCTGTGCCCCAAACTCCCCAAGATACTCCCTTTACACCCAAAATAAAATCCAAACTCCCTAGGTCCCCCTACAAGGCTTTGCTTCTCTTCCCAGCTGCCCCTCCTCCCTCCAGTCCTCTCTCACTGCACTCCGCAGACTGGCCTTCCATCCACCTGCACCCCCATCCACCCGGTCCCAGGCCCCGGCACCTCCCCTGAGTCCTTCCCCGGACTCTTGCCTGCCTTGCTCCCTACATCCACTCAGCCCGCCTCTCAATCACTACCTCCCTGGCCCATCCATCTGACTCTGCCCCTCACCTCCCTTGACTTGTTTTAATGCAGATGCAAAGTTCTACCTGAAATCACAGTTCACATTTATTTGTTTCCTGTGTATCTCTTCCACCTTTCTTCTTTTTTAATCTGTTTACTACTGTACCTCCAAAGCCTAAGAGAGTGGCTGGCACATAAAAGATGTTCAATAATGGGTTGAATAAATGGATCCTTGTGAAGAATTTTGAAGTTTTTTCCCCCTCCTCAGTGTAAGACTTTACTTTGATTTAATTAAGTTTTATTTCCAGTTGTTTCTTTTTCTGCTTGCCTATTTTACCTGCCAGTCTTGGGTTGTTTTATTTATGTATTTATTTTTAATTAATGGATTTAAATTCAAGTTGGTTAACATAAAATATAGTCTTGATTTCAGGAGAAACCAGTGATTCATGACTTATGAATAACACCCAGTTATACCTCACCCTAACAAGTGCCCTCCTTAATGCCCATCACCCATTTAGCCCATCCCCCACCCACCTATCCCACCAGCAACCCTCAGTTTGTTCTCTGTACTTAAGAGTCTCTTTTGGTTTGTCTTCTTCTCTGTTTTTATCTTATTTTTTGTTTCCTTCTCCTATGTTCATCTGCTTTGTTTCTTAAATTCCACGTATGAGTGAAATCATGTGATATTTGTCTTTCTCTGACTGACAGTTTATTTTGCTTAGCATAATACAGTCTAGTTCCATCCACCTTGTTGCAAATGGCTAGATTTCATTCTTTTTGATCACTGAGTAATATTCCAATATTCAATACATCTTCTTTATCCATTCATTCGTTGATGGGCATTTGGGCTCTTGCCATAATTGGGCTATTGTTGATGGTGCTGCTATAAACATTGAGGTGCATGTGCCCCCTTCAAATCAGCATTTTTGAATCCTTTGGATAAATACCTAGCAGTGCAATTTCTGGGTCATAGGTAGTTCTATTTTTAATATTTTGAGGAAACTTCATACTGTTTGCCAGACCGGTTGCCCCGGTTTGCATTCCCACCAACAGTGCAAAAGAGTTCCCTTTTACCACATCCTTGCCAATATCTGTTGTTTCCTGAGTTGTTAATTTTAGCCCTTTTGATAGATGTGAGGTGGTGTCCCATTGTGGTTTTGATTTGTGTTTGTCTGGTGATGAGTGAGGTTGAGCATCTTACCCTGTGTTGATATATCAGCCATCTGGATGTCTTCTTTGGAAAAGTGTCTATTCATGTCTTCTGCCCATTTCTTCACTGGATTTTTTTTTGGAGGGGGGGAGGGTGTTGAGTTTGGTAAGTTCTTTATAGATTTTGGATAGTAACCCTTTACCCAGTATGTCGTTTGCAAATATCTTCTCCCATTCCATCGGTTGCCTTTTAGTTTTGTTGATGGTTTCCTTTGCTGTGCAGAAGCTTTTATCATGATGAGGTCCTAATAGTTCATTTTTGCCTTTGTTTCCTTTGCTTACAGAGATATATCTAGTAAGAAGTTTCTACAGCCAAGGTCAAAGTGGTTGCTGACTATTTCGTTCTGTAGGATTTTGATGGTTTCCTGTCTCACGTTTAGGTCTTTCATCCATTTTGAGTCTGTTTTTGTATATGGTATAATAAAGTGGTCCAGTTTCATTCTTCTGCATGTTGTCGTCCAGTTTTCCCAGCACCATTTGCTGAAGAGACTGTCTTTTTTCCATTGGGTACTCTTTCCTGCTTTGTTGAAGATTAGTTGCCCATACATTTATGGATCCGTTTCTGGGTTCTCTATTCTGTTCCATTGATCCAAGTATCTGTTTTTGTGCCAGTACCATGCCGTCTTGATGATAACAGCTTTGTAATATAGCTTGAAGTCCTGAATTGTGATGCCTCCAGGTTTACTTTGCTTTTTCAACATTACTTTGGATATTTGGAGTCTTTTCTGGTTCCATACAAATTTTAGGATTGCTTGTTCTAGCTCTGTGAAGAATGCTGGTATTATTTTGATAGGGATTGCATTGAATATATAGATTGCTTTGGGTAGTATCAACATTTTAATAATATTTGTTCTTCCAATCCATGAGCATGGAATGTTTTTCCATTTCTTTGTGCCTTCTTCAATTTCTTTCATAAGCTTTCTATAGTCAGTGTGTGGAACTTTTGCCTCTTTGGTTAGGTTTAGTCCTAGGTATCTTATGGGTTTTGGTGCTATTGTAAATGGGATCGATTAATTGATGTCTCTTTCTGCTGCTTCATAATTGGTGTATAGAAATGCAACTGATTCCTATAAATTGATTTTATATCCTGCAACTTTGCTGAATCCACGTATTAGTTCTAGCAGTGTTTTGATGGAGTCTTCAGGTTTTCTATGTAGAGTATCATGTTATCTGTGAAGAGTGAAAGTTTGACTTCTTTACCAATTCGTATACCCTTTCTTTCTTCCTTCCTTCCTTCCTTCCTTCTTTCCTTCCTTCCTTCCTTCCTTCCTTCCTTCCTTCCCTCCCTCCCTCCCTCCCTCCTTTCTTCCTTCCTTCCTTCCTTCCTTTCTTTCTTTCTTTCTTTCTTTGTCTGATTGCTGAGGCTAGGACTTCCAGTACTATGTTGAACAACAATGGTGAGAATGGACATCCCTGTCTTGTTCCTGACCCTAAGGAGAAAGGTCTCACTTTTTCCCCACTGAGGATTATAGTAGCTGTGGGCCTTTCATATATGGTTTTTATGATGTTGAGGCAGGTGCCAATATTGTTTTGAGTGTGACTCTGTCATTTCATCATATTAGATATTTCTCTCAGATATTTCATCTCACGCAAAATGTTAAGTATTCCTTCCATGCCTTCCTAGAGTTACATCAAAAATTTAAAAAAAATACATGCAAGTTCCTTACAGGCTGTAAGATATTCAGCAAACAGTGGTTACAAGGTGTATGCTATTTGTGTGATATATATGGTATTACGTATGTGCTATTTACAACTATGTGATTATTATGTATTATGGACTATATATGACTTCAGTAGCCCCTGCCCCCCCTTATCCGGGGGGAATATGTTCCAAGACTCCCAATGGTTTCCTGAAACCTCAAAGGCATCAGCTATTTGGTCACAGAAAAGTGGATGATGTTATCTCCAGCCCAGGGATGCAGCAAATGGCATTCATAAAGGGATTCGTGCCTTTATCCTACCCAACCAAAAAGAAGGATGAAGATAGAAAACAAAAATTGACTTAACATGAGGGACTTTAACATGTGTTATCTCCTTGAATCCTCACAGAAACCCTCAAGTTTTCTGAATTTTACAAAAAAAGTAAAGCTCAGAGAGGTTTTATTTAGCTTGTCAAGCTAGTCTGTGACAAAGCCACAGACCCATCTGACTCTTAAAACTCTTGCTCTTTGCAGTATGCCCATCGTGTCTCCCTGTTTATTTAGATGGGTACTTTTACGCCAGCAGCCTTGCGTGATCCACCTGAAGACTTTTAAAGGGGTGAAAGGATACTCACTGACATGTATGTGAAGGCATTGTGCTCAGCACTATGAAGGACACAGAGATAAACACCTCAAGGGGCTTAGACTTTGATGCGAGAAAACTCTTTTTAAAGTCAGGCTGCACTGAATGCTGTTGAAGGGCTGAATGGTCATAATGCTTTTATCTCTGGGATATTTCTCTTAACTTCTCTCTCTCTCCACACATGAGAGCACTCACTGGCCAGGGCCTCATCTGCTTGGATAGGTTTAATAGCAGTTAAAACATGGGAGTAACATGTATTAACACCACTAATGTTTTAACTGCTATTAAACCTATCCAAGCAGATGAGACCCTGTCCAATGAATGCCATTCTCCTAACTTGAGCGATTGTTAAGATCATCTGGTTTATTCTGCAGTGGCCTCTCCTTCCGAAATCTATTTTGAGTTCTGATAAAGAGTTCCGACCCCTAATGGCCAAGAGAACAGAATTAAATGATAGTGCAGAGCCTCAGAAGGAAGGAGTGAAAAGGAAGCATGTCAAAATATTTATTTTACAAAGACTCAAGATACCTTCAAGAAATTGGTTCACAACAGATTAGCAGGCAATTAAGAGTTGGTGAGGGTCCTTTGCCGTTATAAAGTGCAGGGTTATACCACACTGGTGCCCATTAGGATTAACCAAAACTTAGATGACGGCAACTGGAAGAAATCTTGGTAGGAGGCATCTTATGAGTCCAGGAAAAGATATGAAGAGAATGGAAGGGCGCTTTCCAGGCTTAGCTGCCAAAAAACACAACTCCATGGGGGCCACCATTTGAGGACTTCATACAGCAGTAAACACTTGGCACTCCCGATTCAGGTAGAATGCCATCACCCACACTAAACATGGGGAGCATGGACGTCTCCATAGAGACAGTGTTTGGAAAAGCACTTGTTATAATATCGGGAAAAACAGAAACCTGAAGATATTTGATTCTATGGTATGATCTTAACTATCAACACCAAAAGGACAAAACTATACAAATAAAAGACACAAGGCGGAAATACACAAATCTGTTAACAGCACTTGTCTTGGCTGGTAAAACTGGAGTAGAGTTTTCTTCCTTCTCTCTATTTTCCAAATTTTCTTGAGTCATCGTGTGCTTTTACATTAGAAAGATATTTTCAAAGGACAGAATTTACTTTGTTTTCTTTCTCTTTTGCTGGAAAAAACCCACTGTTTTCTCTTAGGAGTTGCATCAGCTGCCGTTCCTGGCACACCATTAACCATCACCCAAGCCAGCACACAAGGTTGAGCAGATGAAGAAAATATGAGGATATTGGGGAGATGATGCTTAGATTTGGAGGAAGCGGAATGACTAAAACAGTAGTTAATACTTGATTGCTTACTCTGCCCTGACAAATCCTTTTTTTTAATTTTTTTCAATGTTTATTTATTTTTGAGACAGAGCATGAGTTGGGGTGGGGCAGAGAGAAAGGGAGACACAGAATCTGAAGCAGGCTCCAGGCTCTGAGCTGTCAGCACAGAGCCTAAGGTGGGGCTCGAACCCACAAACTGCGAGATCGTGACCTGAGCCGAAGTCAGACACTCAACTGACTGAGCCACCCAGGCGCCCCATGCCCTGACAAATTCTAAGAGGGCTAACAACTGTCCAAATACTACCTATCTCCTTTCAACCTTTTTTAAAATGTTTACAACTAAAAAGCACTATGGAAACCATTCTTTTCAAAGCGAAACTCAGGACACAATAACCAACAAAGGATTTTCAAACTGCCTCTAGGAGCAAGCACGATCTGGAAAATACATATACCTCATTAGTGACATTTGGGGAGCATTTTGGTGGTTTGTAGGGAAATAGGACAAGTGTTGAAGTGGTCATAGAACGCTATTGTGTTTGATAATTATACTTCAAATGCTGGAATGGCTCCGAATGTAGCTGTTTGTTGCTTTAAAAATTGTATTCTTTCCATTACTTGCCAGAATAATAGGTATCAGTAGCAGCGGCAGCAAAATGCGTTGAGCTTAAGAGTGTGATGCAGGAATCAGATTGCCTGGACTCAAATCCAAATTCCCTGAAGTTCGTGACCACATGCCAGTTTTAAAGTCTCCAAGTTATGCTTTTCTGATTGATAAAGCAGAGTAGTTAGGAGGTTCGGATTGATTAAATGACATAATTAATGTGATGTAAAAATTACGTGTTGTCTGGCCCATATGAATCTTAATCATCTTAATGTTAGTCATCATTGTTATCATTCCTAATATCAAACAAGTACCAACAGAACCTAGTCCTAAGCTTTTAAACCAGTCCCTTTCTATGAGAACCACAAGCCGTCTGCAGCTGATCCCACCTGAGATGTACCGCCAGGAAGCCATGTGTATCTGCAGGAAGCCAGCATGTGTTGTAGCAGGAAGATGAAACTTAGAATTCTAAGACGCTAACCATATTTAAGCATGTCTGTGGACTCAGTTTTCAATGAAGGAAAGAGCAGTTTGAACATTTTGAGAGTGTTAAGTACAGAACATGAATTTTCCAGCTCTGCGTCCTTTGGAATACAAGCTGCTACTTGTTGTCAGTGTTGGAAGGGAGATTCATTTTGGCCAGGAGGAGATTCTCTCCCTTTTAGAATTTTCAGAATTTCACAGGCTGGGTACTAAGGAGCTCAGTTGTCCATGCAAAAGCACTAGAAATGGCCACTGATGGATCTCCATACCCTTTCAAGGTGACTCACCCGCCCTATCTCACTAGCTAGCATCCTTTCCTAGAAGAAAATCTAAATGAAATTTTTCTGCACTTCCAAAGATTTCAGTCTCTATGATGTACAAATACCAATGCCAAGAGCTAGACATAAAAACTGGTAATGTAATGGGAAAACTCCCAAATTATCTGGCACAAACAAATGTAGAACCACACCTTAGCAACACTGCCTCAAATATGGTTGCATTTAATTTTCGCAGAATTATTAATTCTTCCCACTGAAAGTGAGCTCATAAAGAAAAATTAGAAAACACTTAAGAAAACAAACCCAAGAAGATGGTAGGTGTGATATTAGAAAAATTGGCACCCCAAGAATCTAAACTCAAAAAGCAATAAGATACTACCAAAATATGTGTGTTTAAAATTATTAAAGATATAAAAAGAAGGAAAAATCACAATGAAAGAATCAAACAATAAAAATGATCAGGAAGATTTGAAAATGAAACAAATGAAGTTTCTAGAAAATAAAACATAGTTACTGAGATTAAGCTCAGTAGAGAAACATACTTGCATACTAGACACAGCTGAGGAGAGGATTACAGCACTGGAAGCTAAAGTTGGGAAGAAAATAAAGAAACAGGATGTGTAAAGATTTTATAGAGACATGAAAGATAGAATGAAAAATTTCATTTCTATGGAATTGAAAATGTCTTAAAATAGTAACAGAGGAAAAAAACAGGAGTATATAGAATATACGAGAGTAATGTTGGATGGTCTTATCTTAAAGTTTCCATAATTGACAAAGGATATGAGCGCTCAGTTTGACAAAACACGGACCCCCAAGCAGGATGAAGAAAAATAAAAGTTGTTATTCAGACACACAATAGTAAAACTACAGAGCCCCAAGATAAAAATATAATCTTAAGAATACCCAAAGGGATGGGCGACTAGGTGACTCAGTTGGTTAAGCGTCTAACTCTTGGTTTTGACTCAGGTCATGATCTCACCGTTTGTGAGTTCAAGCCCCACATCAATCAGGCTCTGTGCTGACAGTGTGGAGCCTGCTTGAGATTCTCTCTCTCTCCCTCTTTCTCTGCCCCTCCTCTGCTTGCTCTCTCTGTCTCTCTCAAAGTAAATAAATAAATACATTTAAAAAATTAAAAAGAAAATAACCAAAGGGAAAAGACAGTTCTGTACAAGAGCTACAATTAGAATAATAGCAACTTCCCAGCCAGCGATAATAAAGACCAGAAGGCAATGAAATAATGTTTTTAAAACGTTGAAAGTAGGGGCGCCTGGGTGGCTCAGTTGGTTAAGCGGCCGACTTCAGCTCAGGTCATGATCTCACCATCTGTGAGTTCGAGCCCCGCGTTGGGCTCTGTGCTGCGGCTCAGAGCCTGGAGCCTGCTTCAGATTCTGTGTCTCCCTCTCTCTCTGCCCTGCCCTTGCTCACGCTCTGTCTCTATGTCTCTCAAAAATAAATAAAAATGTTAAAAAAATTTTTTTAAAAAATGTTGAAAGTAAAAGATCTCTTATAGCACCTAAAATTTTATACTCAAAATTTCACACACAGTTAAACAATTTTTTAATAATCAAGATGAAATAAAGATATTTCCAAGCACATTTTGATAAAGTTTACCATCAATAGATCCTTCCTTATAGAACTCTAACTTAAGGATATACTTGGGTCAAAAAAAATTAAACTAAGGAGCACCATGCAGGAAACAGTAATCACACCAACAACAACAAAAGTGAATACGTAAGTACATCTAAGTAATTACGGGAAGTTAATAATAATAATAATAATAATAATAATAATAATATCATGACTAATTTGGATGAGGTATTAATAAAAATAAAGTTTTACTAAGCTACAGGAAAGATCATGGGTCAACAGACCTTGGTGCTGGGCTATTTTCCAGCTGCATGAACTTTGAACAAATCATCATTCCCATTTGTAAAATGATATTCAGATAAGGTGAACATTAAGTTTTCTTTGAAATCTAACATCCTTTGGTTTTACTAGACTGCCTGCTGATCACCTTTCCCCTCCAGAAAAGAATGTAAGAATCTGTGTGCAGTTTCAATGGAACCAAAGAAATGTGACCGTCTGGCTCAAATGTCTAGCTATTGAGCTACACATGTTTGCTGCTTTCCCAGGAACATGTGTAGTTTAGGTGAACGTCGCTTGAAATACCCAAACTGATCCGTAAGATTTATATCAACATCGCGATATAATGGCAACATAAAGGCAACAGCTTTTAAAGTATGCAAATATATACAGTCCTGTGGGGCTACAATCATAAATTCTGCTGGCTTCCCGACCAGGAGATCTGGAGGTGCCGTCTGGGTGACAGTTGCAATAGTCAGGGCTCCCGAGGGGTGTATAAGCTCCTTTCTGTGAGGTATCAGTAAGCTGCGGCCAGGCCAGGGGAGACCTCAAGGATGGTGTCCCCCTGTCTATGTTCCCTGAGAGCTCCTTCCTCTTCTCTAGGTGCGTGGCAGACCTGAAGCCACAGGTCTTGGTTGAAATTTCAAGACAAGTAAAAAAAAGGCCTTTTTCACAGGAAGACTAAGGATGTGTTTCAGTCTACTGTCTGTGCAGCGCCCAGAGGGTGAGAGTCTGCCAAGTACTGTCTTTCCAGTTGTTACAGTCCCATGGAGCCCTTGAACACAAGTCCCCGAGACTTGGGCCAGGCAATCAAGGGACATCCTTTGTGGGGAGTGCACATGCCTGCGGGCTTTCGCAATGCATCTGGGGAGCGCAGGGGGCAGGCCTGCCCACCAGCCTTAGCGAGTGGGAGGATGCCTGGGCTGTGTGTGCTCAGCAGCTCTCCGCGAGGCAGGAAAGTGCCGTGTCTGCATGCACCCACCAGCCCCAGAAAGACGGCAGGAGAATGCGGGGATCACTGGTGCCCTTCAGTCGCAGCAAGGAAGCGGGGGAGTGCTGAGTCTACACATAACCTTTCTGCACCGGAGGGAGAGTGCAAAATTGCCGCTGGCCAGGGACTCTGTCCCTGGAGAGAGTTCCAACTGCCCTCTGCCCCTTCAAGAAATGCCTTAAGGTTAGCAAATGAATCTCTTTCACCTGTGGTCTAGGTACTTTCCAAACTGGGTTTGAACTGCTTTGGCACTGGGTTCTATGGCAAGTGAAACCACACACGAGTCCTTTAAAAAGTGTGTTTAAATTCCCTACCACTTTTTTAGGTCCCTTGGATGTAATCCCTATCGGTTTTCTTTTTTTTTTTTAATTTTTTTTTTAATGTTTATTTATTTTTGAGACAGGGAGAGACAGAGCATGAGCGAGGGAGGGACAGAGAGAGAGGGAGACACAGAATCTGAAGCAGGCTCCAGGCTCCGAGCTGTCAGCACAGAGCCCGATGTGGGGCTCGAACTCACAGACCGCGAGATCATGACCTGAGCCGAAGTCGGACGCTCAACCGACTGAGCCACCCAGGCGCCCCACCTATCGGTTTTCTAAGCCAAACGTTTGAGAGCTCATTGCTCCTCTGTATGTCCCAAAGGTTGAGGGTGCCCGACTGAGCGCAGGAACCTCTTGCTTCTCCAGAGAAAGTCTAGATTCAGGAGATCCCTCCCTATTGTGGGTCAGCACACCAGGGGTGGGGTTTTTGGTGAGACCATGTCTCTACCTCTCCTACTCATCTCAATGGGGTCATTTTATTCTGTGTTGTAGGGCAGCAGTTCAGCTACCTCCAGTGCTTCTCAGAAGGAATTCTTCCACAAATAGCTACGGTTTTGGTGTGCCCACGGGAAAAGTTGAGTTCAGGATCTTCCTACGCCGCCATCTTCCTATCCGTCCCCCCGCCCCATCCCCCAACACTGATGATTAGATTTGTAGAGCATAAATCTTCCTGAAAAAATTGGGCTTCCTCCAAAAAATGGGATTAAGGTCGTTAATATATCCATTGGTCCTACCCCTCTCCCTGACTTACATCTTCCTAACGTGGCGTACAAGCCTTCACCATCTGGCGTCTAAGCGTGTCTCCAGCCCTGTCTTAAACTGCAGTACTTTAAAACCCTACACTTCACCAGTCATGCCTCTCCAGAGGGATTCTTTCTGATTCTTCCAGCCAGAAGGCATTCCTGGACAGGCCTGCTTCTGCACATTGCCGAAGTCTTCTCTAATCAAGCCAAATGTGCGCCTGCTAATGGTATGTTTATCTATCTGCCACTCTCTGCGGTAAGCAGCTTGAGAGCAAAGCCTTTTAGTAATTTTTAAATAGTTTTCATTGTGATATTCTTAGCTTACCTGCACATATAGAAAGTATACAATCTGATAAATTTTGACACACACACGTGAAACTATTACTGAAATCAAGATCGTAAAACATTTAGGACCCACGAAGTTTCCTCCTGCACCCTTAGAACCCCGCCCTCTCGTGTCTTCCTACTGATCCCAACTACAGGCCACCACTGACCTGTTCCGCCTGTGGTTTAGTTTGCATTTTCTAGACTGTTATAAACGCAATTATACAGTATATATTCTTTTCTGTCTGCCTCAGCAGAATTATTTTGAGATCCACCCATGTTGTGTGTATCAGTAATTTTTTTTCCCTTTTTTATTGCTGAATAGTGTTCTAATGTAAGGATTTACCACAATTTGCTTCCCTTATTCACTGCTGATACACCTTAATGTTGTTTCCAGTTTGTGGCTGTTGAGAATAAAGTTGCGGGGCACCTGGGTGGCTTAGTCAGTTAAGCACCTGACTTGAGCTCAGGTCATGATCTCACGGTTCGTGGGTTCAAGCCCCTCATCGGGCCCTGTGCTGACAGCTCAGAGCCTGGAGACTTCTTCAGATTCTGTGTCTCCTTCTCTCTCTGCCCTTCCCTTACTCACACTCTGTCTCTCTCAAAACTAAATAAACATTAAAAAAAATTTAAAAGAAAATAAAATAAAGTTGCTGTGAACATTCCTGTACGGACATGTGCTTTCACTCTTGAGCAAATACCTATTGGCCGGTTATGTGGCAGGTGCAAGCGTAACTTTTTAGGACATTTTTAAATTATTTTCGAAACCGATTGTACCATTTTATATTTCCACCAGGAAAGAATATACGAGAGTTTGTTTTTTTCTTATCCTCATTACACTTAGTATAGCACGTTCTTATAGACATCTCTTAGACACTCTAATAGGTATGGAGTCGTGTCTTATTGTGGTTGTAACAAGCATTTCCCCACTCAACTAATGATGTTGAATCCTCATATATGCCTTTAGGTGAACATGTATGTGAACTTCCCTTGGAACTGAGCGTGAGGGATGTACCTGTTTTACTCTCACTAGCAGTGTGAGACAATCCAAGTCATTCCACATTCTCATCAACACTTAGCATTATCTGCTTTATTATTATTATCATTATTGTTATTATCATTTTTACCATGTTGGTGGGTAGACGCTGGTATTCCATTGTGGCCCTGGTTTTCATTTCCCCGGTAAGTAATGAAAGCGAGCTCTTTTTCATATGTTTAATGGTTACTTAGACCTATACTCTTGAAGTATCGGTTCAAGTCCCTTGCTCCTGTTTTTATTGGGTTGTCTGTCTTTTTATTTTCATTTGTAGGAGTTCTTAACACATTCAGCATTTGATTCTTGTGTTAGACATACGTATTGCAAATATATTCCCCATCCTGAATTGCCTCTTCATCCTCTTTTCCATATATTTTTTTAAAGTTTATTTATTTTTGAGATAGAGAAGGACAGAACATAAGTGGGGGAGGGGCAGAGAGAGGGAGGCACAGAATCCGAGGCAGGCTCCAGGCTCTGAGCTGTCAGCACAGAGCCCGACGGGGGGCTCGAACTCATGAACTGTGAGATCATGACCTGAGCCGAAGTCGGACATTCAACGGACTGAGCCCCCCAGGTGTCCTTCCTCTTCATCCTCCTAATGGTACCTAATGGTGAGCAAAAGTACGTAATATTATTGTAGTCAATTTTTTTTTAATTTTTTCCTTTTGAGTTAGTGCTTTTTGAGTCTAAGGAATTTTTCCCTACTCTCAGTTTATTAAGAAGTTTATGTTCCTCTTGAGAAGTTTTCTTGCTTACCATTCGCATTTAGATCTGCAATTGGCCTCAAATTGATTTGCTACACTCCTTTTTATTATTTATTTTCTGTATTTCTCATCGTTAAAATCAGTATTTCCAGCTTTTCCTTTTGTTCAGACCCCAATGTGGCTCAAAAGGGCACTATTACTGATCCTGACTTTATTCAAATTTGGATATTGTGTTCAGTGTGCCTTTTTCGCATGAATTCTTATCTTTTTAAATAAACATTGCACTAAAATATGATTTATCTTGATGGCTGAGTTGACAGAGCCCCTTAAATTTGGTGCCCAGTGAGTCCCTCACTCACCTCATTCTGGTTTCTGTCCTACTTTATTTATTTTTAATTTTTTTAATGTTTATTTATTTTTTGAGAGCAAGAGAGAGAGAGAGACACAGAGTGCAAGCGGGGGAGGGACAGAGAGAAAGGGAGACACAGAACCTGAAGGAGGCTTCAGGCCCCGAGCTGTCAGCACAGAGCCCGACGCGGGGCTTGAAGTCACAAGTGGTGAGATCATGACCTGAGCTGAAGTTGGACAAGTAACCGACTGAGCCACCCAGGCGCCCTATGTTCCTGTCTTGCTTTAATACCCGAAGCGCACCCATCTTCCTGCCAATAAGGCTTCCTCTCTGCCTCCTTCAGAATAGTTCCGTGGATTCTCTGTAAGGCCCTCAGATTAGGGATCTCATTCCCCTCTTTTAAGTCAATAAGAAGACTCCGTGTACATCATTACTGTAATGATAATGGCCTGTCTGGAAAGGGCTCCACACCCACACCACCACCAGCCTTCTCCAGGGAAGGATCACCAGCTTACACCATGAGTGATTAACTCTCCAAAGGCCCACCCAGGTGATTTCCCAGCCAGAGCCTTTGTCTGCAGAGCAGAAAAGAACAAAAGACCACGTTACATCTTGCGTGGGTCATTCCACCACAAGCAGCATTGGATTAGACTAAATCCCTAAATCATACCTGTTGCTGTTCAGGACTTACTTGCGTATCCCGGGAGCATCAAGGGAAGCTCACAACTAAGCCAGTGACAAAGACAAAGACAGGAGAAGCCACCCTCTGGGGAAGGGACTTAGATCCGCCAACAGTTCCCACTAGAGTCAGTTCCGCTTACCAGAAAACAGAAAACTCAGAGCCCATGGCAAATACAATACACGGAAACCCCAGAAGGTGCAAATTAAGTTCTTAAATTAAAATTAAATTCTTCAACTGTTGCTGATGAGGAACTTAATTTGTGTCTGGAGCTAAGGCACTGAGAGATCACGGAAAGTTGAAGTGGAGATACACCTGCCTGCCTAACACAAAACCACACGCTCAGAAAAGGAGGATACAGAACACGTTAATTCCTTATCTCTCCTCTGGCATCCAGTGAGAGCTGTCCTTTTCAGGTGCCCGTCTCAGCTCCCAGCCGGCTCTGTCCCTCTATGCACCTGCTCAATTTGGATAGTTACCTGCAGCTATGGGATTTCTTAATAGCAAGAGAGTGCACCGAACATTAACTGGATAATGCTTCAGATTGTTTCAGCTGTGACTTTTTTTTTTTTTCTTTTTGCAGCAATTTCACGGTAGTTGCTCAAGAGCTCCATTTCTGCCGGTACACCCCTGAGTGAACACAGTCAGCCCACGGCACACCGGGTCAGGGCAAGTACATAAAAACAGCCTGATAGCCCCCAGTCGTCCCTGCTTACACTAAACCTACCGCCCTTTCTCTAAAATCATCAATTCTGTTCCTCTGATTTTGGTACTTGTTCGCTCAATTTTGGAGACCAGTTAGCCTTATTATTATTATTATTATTATTATTATTATTACTATTATTATTTTAAGTAGGCTTCACACACAGCACAGAGCCCAACGCAGGGCTTGAACTCATGACCCTGAGATCAGGACCTGAGCTGAGACCAAGAGTTAGTCACTTAACTGACTGAGCCACCCAGGCACCCCAGGCTTTAACTTTTAGGAAAAGCTGAATTCCAGTTCCAACTCGCCCACCGTTCAGTTGAGTGCACTTTTGAAAGTCACTTTACCAACTTCTATATACCAGCTTTTCTCAACATAACCTGCTCATTAGAATACCAGCACCTGGGACTCACTCTCAGAAATTCCAATTCAGCAGCACCGGGGTGGCTCAGTCCGTTAAGCATCTGACTCTTGATTTCAGCAGAGGTCATGATCTCACGGTTCATGGGATCAAGCCCCACATTAGTTTCTGTATCGACAGTGTAGAGCCTGCTTGGGATTCTCTCTTTCCTTTCTCTCTGCCCCTCCCCCATTCACTCAAGCTTGCGCGCGCGCTCTCTCTCTCTCTCCCCCCTCCAAATAAATAAACATTAAAAAAAAAAGAAATTACAATTCAATTCATCCACAGTTAGGATATCATCCCTACATGATTAAGAACCACAAAAACAGTGGTTCCTAATCACCTGGGAGGTGGTTCAAATGCATATATTTCTAGCCTTCACACTAACTCATCCCCACAGGCTGCCTTTAGAGAGCCTGACTGAGAACACTTGATTACAGACTAAGGATTTTCAGTTGTAATGAAGCTAAAACTGGTAACCCAGGGAGAAATCTTCGAGAAACACTGAAAGACCGTATGACCTTTGGGTCTATCTCAGGGCTCATATTCTAGAATTGAGAATTGCTGCCCTTCAGAAGGAGTAAGTGATCTCAACACTTTGTTCTTGTGAAGTCTTGAGGATGGTGGGTTTTCTTTATCTTAAGATAAAGAACATGTCTCTTCCTTCTCAGATTGTCTTTCCCCAGAGCTGGGCAATTGGTCCCAATGTGTACCTCCTGTTCTCACACCCTCCTGGTCTCAAGGTTTTGAAACCTGGGCTACTGATGATAAGATTTAAGAAGCACTGGGGGCACCTGGGTGGCTCAGTCAGTTAAGTGTCTAATTCTTGGTTTAGATTCAGGTCATGATCTCATGACTTGTGAGTTCGAGCCTTACGTCGGACTCGGTACTGGCAGCGCAGAGCCTACTTGGGATTCTCTGTCTCCCTTTCTCTCTGCTCCTTCCTTCCTGGTGCTTTTTCTCTCTCTCTCCCTCTCTCTCTCAAAAACAAATAAACATTAAAAAATATTTAAGAAGCACAGAATATTCTGGATTAATTTCCAGACCTGATTCCTGGATTTCTACCCTGACCACATGAAATCAAACCCTTCCAACTTGGACCTTAATCCTGTAACAGGCCCCTATGTTGTGGCTTGTACCTGGATCATTGTCTTGAAAACTGAGCCAAAAGTCAGGCCATCTTGCTGCCTTCCCCATCCCTCTTCTCATGTTGTGTAACATGCACAGATTCTGGGGATTCAGACATGAAAACATCTTTGGGGGCCATTATTATGCCTACTACAAACTTAATGATCAAATGTAAGACAATCAAGGACCGAGAAACAGGATGAAAAGATTAGTTACTACGGGTTCAGATGACAGTGGTGGAAAGTCACCTGAAATTAACTTAAGCCGCAGAGGGAAAATTGTGGGCACGCATAAGTGAACGTCCAAAAGGGAAGGAGAGGGGACGATCTGCTTCTGGTATAACTGGATCCAGAACTCCAGGATGAACAACTCTTCGTCTTTCATCTTTTGTTTCATTTTTCTGCATGTCATTGCCAGTCGGCTGGTAAGGGGTTTGTATCCAAAGTATATAAGGAACTCAACCTTTAAAAATGAAGGAAATCCCGCCATTTGCAACAGTATAGATAGACTTAGCGCCATGGTAAGTAAAATAAGGCAGATGCAGAAACACAAATACTGTATGTGGAACTTAAAATAGCAAATCCCAAGAAGCAGAGAGTAGAATGGTGGCAGGAGCTGTGGGGAGGGGACTTGAAGAAGTTCCAGTTATGCAAGATAAATAAAATCTGGAGATCTACTGTGCAGTGTGTACAGTGTTTCTCTGGATTTCCCATCAATGAGAAAGGGGCATTGGAATGGGTGAACTTGACACCTCCTCGGCCCATAAAGCCCATGACACTGGCATTTCCTCACCATGTGGATTGGCTCTGTGTTTCAGGTCCATGTGCTTATGTCTTATGTGATGGTTTTGATGATGTTTGGTTCTTTAAAATTAATGCCAACTGAATTGCTTGACTTTTCTCTTTATGTGTCATATATGGAGATGCCAGGAACTGCTCATAGATTTCTCGCCTCCTAGCTGAGTAGGGAGTGCTGTGGCCAGAGAGATTAAGCCAAAAAAAAAGAATCTTGAAACTGTAAATTCTCAGTTTTTCATTTCCAGTTAAAATGAAAACAGGCCAGTGTCACTGTTTTGTCAATATTAGGCAAGTGGCTCCCAAATCCACTTCTCTGGAACGTTCTCTCAGTCAACAGTGGTAAGCCAGGAGTCTTTACTTCCATATTACTGAAAGCTGCTGGGTAACCAAGCATTTGTAACAGCTGCTGGGATAATTTCTCATTCACATGAACTTTACAAGGGAAGTAAAATTAAAGTCCCTCATTTTTAAACCTAACCTTCCAAACTGGCCACTTTTCAGATGCCGACGAGGGCAATATGCTGATGAAAAGTTAAGCCTGGGGACAGGGAATTATTTTTTTCCCATCTTTAGGGGACAAAATAACAGCTTAAACCTCTGGCAATACTAAATCCTAAAAGTTATTTGCCAGGAAGTTCAGTCTAGAAAAGAGAGGACACTTTTGACCTGTAACTTCTAAAGTTCTTCTGCACGGTTTTTTTCCTCATGCACATTATGTACTCCTTTCTGCAATTTGTGTATTTCTAGATCATATCAAAGGGAAGGAAAGGGAAGGGGATTTAAAAAGCAGGATTATCACTTAAGAAAAAAAGAGTGATTCTCTGCTTCTGCCTTTCTTCCATGTTGAATTCAGGGAATCCTGGAGGGTGTCTTGCTTGAGCTCAGTCACCGTGTATCCATCATCTTCCTCCTCTCCTTCTCTGCCTATGTGGCCCTGCTTCTCAACCTCTCTCTCTCTCTCTTTCTCTATCTCTGTCTCTCTACTTCTTTCCACCTCTCCCCACCTCCCCCAGATTTAGGCTTGTCAGGCTTCCTGGCTAAGCCAATATCTCTACCCACTATCAACATGTGTTTCAACAGGATCACTCCAAGCGGGACAATTACATTTCTACCCCTCCTGGGCCTCCTTTTTGCAACAAAATGCCTCTGAATGCCCCACATGAATTCTACTAAACTCTCCGTTATTATTTATTCCATATTATTATGTTGGTTAGGTGTCTGACCTCAGCTCAGGTCACGATCTCATGGTTTGTAAGTTCAAGCCCTGTGTTGGGCTCTGTGCTGACAACCCAGATACTGGAGCCTGGCTTGGATTCCTTGTCTGCCTCTCTCTCTGCCCTCCCCACCACCTCTCACTCTGTGTCTCTCTCTCTCAAAAATAAGTAAACATTAAAAATTTAAAAAATCGCTCTTCCTCTCTGTCTTGCCCAGTTGTCCTCAGGATAAATGCATAAATTCTTCTTTTGGCATACTTTCTTTTCCAGGAATACCTAGTGTCTACTTATCTGCTGTTCTAGACATATCCAGGTTGGTCTGAATCTTAGGGCGAACACGGAAAACATACTCCTGATCCATAGCTGTCTCCCAAAGTTCCTGGAACTTTCTGTTTTATAAAGAAAATTAAAATTCTCCCAGCTCACAGTTGTCATATTTTCATCACCAATACACATAAAACATCTTCTAGCTGCCAGACACTGAAGAAGAAATGGGGACATAATGTTGAACAGGACAATAAACCATGCTTTCACTCAATGACCTACCATTCATTAGAAGAGATAGATGGGAGGTACCTGTGTGGCTCAGTCAGTTAAGCGTCCAACCCTTGGTTTCGGCTCAGGTCATGATCTCATAATTGGTGAGTTTGAGCCCTGTTCTGGCCTCTCTACTGATGGTGGGGAGCCTGCTTGGGATTCTCTCTCTCTCTCTCTCTCTCTCTCTCTCTCTCTCTCTCTCAGTAAACAAACAAACAAACATAAAAGAAGAGATAGACCAGACTTACAAACTATTACTTGTAAGAGTGTAATAAATGATACATAAATTTATGTTCTAGGCACACTGGAAACCAAAGCCTGGAGATCAACTCTGCTTGGGGGCGGAGAATCAGATGAAAAATTGTGAAGAAGCTTATTCAGAGATAGTTAGGAGTCATAGCTTAAATATAGGGCATGAAAAACATGGAGAGGAAGATCAATCTAGAGATGTGGGAAGAGGGGACATCATGGGGGCCTGTGTGCCGTACCAAGGAACCGAACTTCATCTCTTCAGCAATGGAGAGCCATTGAAATATTTCAGGAAAGGGAGAAATGGAGGTGGCAGATAGGCGAAGGCAAACTTGGAGAGAATGTTCCATGGAGGCAAGAGTATAATAAGAAAGTTGGGGTGTAACCAGATCACTAAGGTTGATGTGAAAGTGTGGAAGCGTCTAGAAACAAGTAGTCAGGCTCATGTGTTGATTTCTACAGTCTACTTTCAAGCATTGCACCCCACCACTTTGGGGTCTGCCCTGGGTCTATCCTTAGAGAGCCTTTTCTTGGTTATTTGGTGACAAGTCCTAAACCAAGCCTCTGAGAGAAGGCTTTTGCCAGGACCCTTTATAAAATGGCCAATTAGGGTGGGCCTCTGCCCCTTGCTTACGTGGCACAAATGTGGGAAAGTTGATGCTGGGAAATGATTGTTTTACACCACTTGTTTTGTACACCTGTGCCTTCATTATGTTTTTCTCTCACTGTTGACCTCAGCCTACACAAGAAAAAAAAAATGGTACCAGATGATGTTGCTATGCCAAGGCTCTCAATTCCCAAGAAGAGTTCCAGAAACCTCTTTTAGCTTATTTGTGGGTCTCTAGGAACCCACACGACAGGTCACTCACAGCTCTACCTGGCAACTCCAGCAGGGAGCAACTGAAACGCACCCACTGTTAGTGCGACAACCTTTCAACACGTGACAAAACTCACCCAATTTCTACAAGACACGGAAGGATCCGAGCTTAAAAAGTGATCCGAGCTTAAAAAGTAGGAGGCTGCCAAAGCTTATCAGACTTCTAAGATTCCAGTTGCTTTTCATGTGAAACATAAAATCTCAGCTGTAGTTTTAACAGCTCATGGCTGATTTTGATGTGCTATCAACTTTGGGATCTTCTCATCACCCTAAAAATGTTTGAGTTCTACCTCAAATACCCCTTCCAATTAGCTGATTAACATCTGCTAAAATATTTCCAGCACTAAGACCCCCCTTCTCCCTCCATAGTTCACTTCCTATTTCAACAAACAACTATGAAGTGGTTTTATATATATATAAAACCTTCCTGTCCCTAGGTGGAGAAGTTATTGGGAGAACATAGGAAATCCTGTCTGCATTCTGCAGTGACCAGGAAGACACCTGATGATGGGTGGTCTTCTCAACACAAGCGATTCCAAGGAAGGTCAACGCTCTCCTTTCTACCTCCATGACTACCCAGGAGCATCACCAGGTGGTTCTACATGCTATTTGGAACAGCTTCATTTGTAAATAACCCCATACCCTCGTCCTTAAAGAAACAGACACAGAGCTCAAATGGAAGTGCAAGGAGCCCTTTTACTAATGATTCAGGGAAGCATCAAAGCAATAGGGACAGAAGATTATGACTTGATCAGAATCACTTAGGACTTTTGGAGGAGATGTCAGAGGACTTATAGTTGGGGGCCTTTGTTGGTTGTTCATGTAAATGTTCTGTACCTCCTCATCCCTCTTCTTTTCAGTGACCCTATGACTGATCCCAGTTCTTGCCTTCCTCTTATAGTCACACCTCGGGACTGCCCCTATAAGAAAACTCCAGTCTCTTTACTTAAGAAAGGAAGCCAAACATCCCAGGGACTTTCCCCATATGCTAGCGGAGGCTTTTTTCTGCCCAGGTTTCACAAGCTCTCAGGGAGCTGTGAAGGCTTGGGCCCTGAGAATGGGAAAAAGGAGATGGGGACCCTTATTCCATTTCATTCTCTGCTCTAGTGAGGGTTGTCACCAGTGTCTAATGATATTTCCTAAGGACAAGCACATGTCTCCTTAGCAACTATTCATTTTCTTCCTAGAACAACCTGGTCTAGTCTCATAAGTTTTATATGAATACAACTTTGACTAAATTTCTTGTGAAATGCAACATTATGGCCATTATTGAACCAAGCTGCATTTTAGCATCCTTCCTGCATCTGTTTACATTAAAAGACCTACGACATTGGCTGAGATCTGGGCAGGCTACTGGGGAAAGGCGGTACCATCTACGAAGGATTTTTTTGATCCCCAACTTGTTCTCCTGATGAAAAGCAGTGCTTTCAGTTTACTCACACCTACGTTGACTTTGAATTTCTCTCACGCTGTTGTCTGTCTTTTGTTCAGTCAGGAGATCAATAAAGCATCATCCATCACAGAAATACAGATAATTTATCAAAGACATGTTCCTTCGAGGGAATAGGTAACGAAGGTCAGTTTCCATACCCTCCTTTGGCACAATTACCATTCTTGGAGAATACAAAACTGTACAATCATTTGCGATGCAATAATTTTTCGTACTCTACTATTCAAGAACACAAGACTTTATTTCTCAGATCCATATGTTTTTGAGACTTTCTTCATCACACCAAGAGCTCCTTGAGAGCAGGAATACTCTGTGTTTCAAAGTAGTAGTGCCCTGACTCATGGAGAGCCTAGCACATATGAGGGGTTCAAACAATGTTTGCTTAGATGGAATGGATGGAAGGAAGCATAAATATAGATAGATGGATGGATGGATGAATGGATGGATGGATGGATGGATGGATGGATGGATGGATGAATGGATGGATGGATGGATAGATGGATGGATGAATGGATGGATGGATGGATAGATGGATGGATGGATGGATGGATCTCAGTGGAGCTTAATGGGGTTCCAGCAGAGCAAATATCACACACACTTACTCTACAGGTTTGAAATTGTGATTTCCTGGCTAGGATTTGAGGGGAAGAAGGGCCCTGGTTCTTACCTTAGGAGATGTGCTTGCCTTGTTCTGTTGTTTTTAGCTATTGCCCACGCCAAGCAAAAGCAGATCCTGCTCATAAACATGATTACGCCAGATGGGAAACTGATTAGACAAGCCAGCCGACAAGATCTGTTCATCTTAATTAGGGCATAGCTTGAAGATGACTGCCTGAAATTCAATCTGATCACAACCAGAAGCAATGGAAATTGCCAAATGTACTGTTTCCTCCCTAAGAACATGAGTCTGGGATGACTGTAATTTCTTTAATAAAAAAAAAGAAAAGAAAAAAAGGACCTGTTTCAGAGGAAAATTGATCTCGTTTGTTAGGGCACCATTTGAGGGAGGCCCAACTCATAGGAGCTAAATATGAAAAATGACAAAATCAATCAAAAGTTGAGGATAAACAAAGAAGCTAGAGTCTACCCTTTATTTCTACAGGCTTAGAATTCTTTTTTAAGGATCAATGAAAGCCGACATAACTGTTATGCTTTATTTCCTCCCCCAGGGTGTCAAAATCCATGATTTTCTAAAATAAACTTGGTCTTGAGCAAACACAGCTACTTATTAACTGGGTGCGACCTAGGGCACAGCAATTAATCACTTTGAAACTCAATTTCCTTGTGCAAAAAAAAGAAAAGAAAAATTAGAAAGCTCAACCTATCTCCCCCCCATGCACATTAAAGAGGTGTGTAAACCATCAGTCCCAAGCTGCTATTCTAAGTCATCTGCATATGGTAATTTCTTTAACCTGGTTAGAGTAGGTGCTATTACACAGGTAGGCACTACAGCACTAAGACGTTAAATAACTTCCCCCAGTTCGCATGCCCAGCCAGCAGAAGCTCTGTGATTGAAAACCAGGAAGTCTCACCCAAGAGCGCTCCACTATACTGACTCACACAGTAAGTTTTCAAGAAGTATTTACTGAATGGACAGATGAGGAGAGAGAGAGGAAAGGGGGGATGAATGGAAGGCCTAGATGCCTCTTAAAATCAGTTCACTAACTCCCTACTATGTGTAATTCAGGCTTACCAACAAATCTTCTCACTGTACTATGACTTTCTCCGTAGATCAGCCTAGAAGGGAAATCCTTATATGATTGGGTCAACTCATTGGTATACTCCAACTGAAGTAAGAATGCTCATGGCAAATTAACAAATTCAGATTAATGTTTATGTCAGTCTCTAAACTTGGCTAATGTGAGTTCGTCTGTGAGAGTCAGTCCACATCCTTTGGCTGACAAAAGCCTACAAGATCAGGGGCGCCTGGGTGGCTCAGTTGGTTAAGCGGCCGACTTCGGCTCAGGTCATGATCCCACAGTCTGTGAGTTCGAGCCCCGAGTCGGGCTCTGTGCTGACAGCTCGGAGCCTGGAGCCTGCTTCAGATTCTGTGTCCCCCTCTCTCTGCCATTCCCCTGCTCATACTCTGTCTCTATGGCTCTCGAAAATAAATACACGTTAAAAAAATTTTTTTTTTAAAAATCAGACTGTGGGCCACGGAGAATCTACTAGAAAATGCCAGCCTGCAGGCTCTCTACAGAGACTGCACACCAGCCTTAGGCAGGAAAGGTGTCCTGGGGGGCAAACAGGCCTTCCTCCCAAGGTCTTTACGGTCAGCGGCTTATTTCCATATTTTCTAGACTCTACTGCAGTATACGCTAGTCTTGTGAGATTGTCTGTGAAGGGATACACAGTTGACCCTTAAATAATGTGGGGGGTTAGAGGTACTCCCTCCCTACCCTCTTATAGTCAGAAATTTGTGTATAAGTTCTGATTCCCCAAAAACTTAATTACTGTTGGCCAGAAGTCTTATCAGTAACATCAATAGTCAATTAACAACATTAAATCAATTAATAACATATTTTATGTTATATGTACTATATATACTGTATTCTTACAATAAATGAAACAAACTAGAGAAAAGAAAATGCTAGTAAGAAAATCATAAGACAACATACAATTGAAGTACTATACTGTATTTGTTGAAAAAACTTCCACGTATAAGTGGATCAGTACAGTTCAAACTGTGTTATTCAAGGGTCAACTGTATAACCGAATAATGCATATTAGAGTAACAGAGTCTTAAAAATTTTGTTTAAAAAATGCATTCAGGCACAATTTGATGTTTTCCAATCTTCCTGGCAATGAAGTCATTTAAAAAAATTTTTAATGTTTATTTATTTTTGAGAGACAGAACATGAGCAGAGGAGGGGCAGAGAGAGAGAGGGAGACACAGAATCCGAACCAAGCTCCAGGGTCTAAGCTGTCAGCACAGAGCCTGACGTGAGGCTCGAACCCACAAACTATGAGATCATGACCTGAGCCAAAGTCAGCTTAACCGACTGAGCCACCCAGGCGCCCCATTTTTCCCCACATAACTTTCATTAACATTTTCTGAAAATTCAATTCAGCAAACAAACAAAAAATTGAGTGTATACTTCTTACAAAGGACTGTCCTTAGGTTCTGGGGAAGTCTCAAAGAGGAATCCTGGAGAAAGAGACTTACGATTTTGAATGCCCCATGTCGGTAAGCTACTTTGATGTTATTGAATGTATTCTTCATAAAAAAAAAAAAAAAAAATTCTGAAAGAGACATCACTAACCTCATCTTACAGTGAAGAAACCGAGGTTCAAAGATATCAAGTCTTTTGTTCATTGCCCCCTAGATATCAACTGGTGTGACCTGCATTTGAAGCCATGTTCGTCGCACTGCAGATGCGATACTCTTACAGTTCTAGACCATGGAACTTTCTTTTCTTAAGTAACTGAGAGTTGTGTCGAATAGGCATGTATGTGACCGTAACTGTATGATAGAAATCCCAGTGTCCTCAGAGAGGGACCGAAACTGTGCTTGCTACTGGGCATTCAAATGAACTTGACATTACTTTCATATAGGAAGATATAAGAAAGGTTGTATTTATGTTGTGGCAACTGAGCAGAGACGAGATGGGAAGAAGTTATTCCATATGGTGAAAATAGGGAAACAAATTTGGAAAATCTTGATCTGTCTCTAGAGAGAATCCTCATTAACCTATATAAGAGTAAATATTCTCCTCTCTATAAAGTACCTAAAACATTGAGTATCTAATACGTGCAGGATATGATAAAGATACGAAGGTGGACAAAAAAAAATCCCTTAATTCATGGCAGCTTGCAACATAGTAAGGCAGCCTTCCCTTAAAACAACATTGGCAATACAAGTACTATGGAAAAGCAGAGGAGGTCCAGACTGGTTTCAAGTGGGACAAATCATAAAGAGCTTCCTGGAAGAGGTGGCATTTGAACAAGTAGTGCCAGAGAAGGAGGGCGTGCCAAGCAAAGACATCCAAATGAGCAGCGGGACAGAGTAAAAGGCATAGAGGAAGATGAAGCATTTAGAATGAATGGTCAGAGCCGTCCGGGATTTGGAAGACACGCCTCCGTGGCCAGGGCACAAGGAAGACAAAGCATTCAGGCTCTGATTGCCCCCCACTTCTAGCCAGACATTTCTCCCTTTATCTGTGCTCTCTTTGTTTTATTAAAAAACATTGCTTTGCCTAACAAACAACTTTGAACTGGAGCAGAGAGAAGTTGGGTGTAATGGTAGATAAGACTGGAAAAGAAAAACATGATCGGTGATTCAACAGATTAACTCCATGCCAGGGATTCTGGGTTAATTTAGTAGATGATGCGTAGTATTAATTTTTTATGTAATAAAAAATGTAAAATGGAGAAAAGCACCTCACAGTGGGCCATGTCTCACAGTCTGTTACTGGAGAGTGTTGTGATGGTCCCGAGTTATAGAATCACTCTCCTCTACCATCTTCTGCTGGTCACGGTCATGATCCTTGTGTGGCAGCAACACTGGAAGGAAACGAGGCCAGAGTATTCCTGCCTGTCCTTCCGTTGTCAGACAACAGACATTCTCAAGGCGAAGTTAATTCTCCACCATTACTGCTCCAGCAAAGACACAGAAGACCAATGTGACAAACTAGGATGAAGATCTGGCTAGCCTGGGGACCATCCCAGGAACACTCCTGGACGGAAAATCTACCCTTCTTCACGCCCTTCCTGTGTCTTTGATTGAAATGAAGAACAGGGGCGCCTGGGTGGCTCAGTTGGTTAAGCACCGACTTCGGCTCAGGTCATGATCTCACGGTTTGTGAGTTCCGGCCCCACGTCGGGCTCTGTGCTGACAGCTCAGAGCCTGGAGCCTGCTTCGGATTCTGTGTCTCCCTCTCTCTCTGCCCCTCCCCTGCTCATGCTCTGTCTCTCTGTCAAAGAGTAAATAAACATTAAAAAAAAAAAAAAAAGAAAGAAAGAAATGAAGAACTATCTTTCAAAAGAAAAGAAAATATACAGCTTCAGTTGAAATGTTTGTGTTTGCTGGGAACTAATAAAAATGATCTCCGTTTAGGTCAAATATTACGGTACAAACCCCCTGATAACAGAAATTTAACCTCATCTATTCTCGTTTCCCTAGTACCTAATTTGGGGGTATTTGATAAATGGTCATTATTGAAAGGGCACTGCAAATGGAAAAATCCAACGTCTCTCAGCCCTATTTTAAGAACTGCTACCAAATCGCTGAGATATTCCAAATAGGAATATAAATTGCCATTTCAATTTTAAGCCTGTTTTCTGGGGCATAAGAAAATACCATAATGAGGAGCCATAGAAGATTCCAGCAGGGTTCCAGACTGCTACGGTTTCAACCCATGGGTGCCCACGCCAATATTCATAAACTCACCAACACAGAAAATTTCTCCTCTCTTTTGAAAAAGCAGTTTCAAAGTTGAATAAAGAGCAGGAATCAGGGGACAAATCAACCAGTTTTCAGGCCTCAGAAATGTGAATTTTCAAGCAAAGTGAATTAGATTTGCTCAAACCTGAATTTTCAAGCTAAGTAAGGTTAATTCAATAGTAGCAACATAAACATTCTACAGACAGGCAACACGGGGTAGCCTCACCGTGCACCCTTCCGGCCGTGTGTCCTGGGTGTTTGCCTGTCATCTCTCCAACCCATCCTCACCCTCCTCTCTTCTCCGCAGGGCCAGGAGTCTGTAGGCTCCCTTCCTCAGTCCCCCTCACCTGCTGGTTTCCTGTTTGATTCTACTAATAGGAAGCACCAGCAAAAGATCAGAAGGCAGGAAGACAAGAGAGGCCCACTGCTTCTGAGTCCGACAAAGTGGTAGTTGCTGGACACTAGTAGGTGTGTTCATCTAGATTATTCCAGAATCGGGCAGCTCAAGCCCATTCCAGACCTAGATGCTGAGGTTATCTCTTTTTTTTTAATTAATTAATTTATTTTTGAGAGCGAGAGAGAGTGAGGGGCAGAAAGAGAGGGTGAGATAGAACCACAAGCAGGCTCCACACCATCAACACAAAGACCGACGTGGGGCTCGAACTCACAAACTGTGAGATCATGACCTGAGCTGAAACCGAGAGTCAGATGCTCAGCTGACTGAGCCAGATGCTGAAGTGCCTCTTTGGTGTATTTGTACCTGATTTCTATGGGGTCAGCAGCTCAGCTCCAGGGAAGGCACTAGTCTCTCATCTAAGTACCACCTTCTCTTTCCTTTTGTTCCTTCAGTGACCCCTAACTGATTCAGTAGCTGACCAACCTCTGTTGAGTTTTAGTTTCCTCGTTTCTAAAATTGGGCTAATAATATCTGCGGTGGGGAGGGGATATGAAATTAAGATTTTAAGAAATCCTATGCACTAAAAAGGTAATAGTGACCCCTGTGTGTAATTAAAAATAATAATAATAACAAACAAATAAGTGTAGGAAATTCACAAGGTTCTGGTCTCTAGCACAATGAACTTAATCATATTTTTTGATATTAAAAAAATATTGGTGCCTTTGTATTTCTGGTATCCTAATTGCATACATTGCCCACCTGTTGTGTACTAACACGTATAATCCCCAGTGTATGGGGTCATTCTGAGGGTTAGCAATAAGGTACACAAAGCCCCTGGCACAGTCCCTGGGTGATAATAGGATTAATATCTGTGGCAGTGATGATTATTTGACTTGTAGACCATTTTAACAGTGCCCGTATTTCAGTATATCCCACACTTTGCAATATTATTGCTATCATAACATCTGAGATTATATTCCCATCATGCCTGCTCCCAGCTAAAGGTGATGGTCTCGGTAAGCCCCAAGCAGAGGCTGCAGAGGGAATAAAAACAAAAATCTCGCCTGGTTCATTTGAATTTGTTACAAGCCATAAACAAGAAAGTTGATGCTCCTCCTAATAAAATATATCACACAGCCTACTTAATTCTAAAGGGAAAGAAACTAACGTTTCTGCATCAGGTGTTTTCCCAGGCACCTTTATCTGGATTATCTCATTTAGTCTTGTTAAACCAACTAGTTAGAAAATGATTTACTTTGTTAATTGGATGAACATAAACAAAGACAATGGATATTGCCTGTCTTAATTAACAAGCGAGTATGTATTATATTAGGAAGAGACTCATTCATGTAACCAAGATTTATTACACACTTGCTGAAGGCCAGGAATTGTATCGGCAACTAAGGAAACAGAGATTAAAATAAAAAGACACACCGGGACTGCCTCCCACTCTCAGCTATCTGAATGGTGACAGCCAAGGGCTCACAGGTGGTCTCTCGAGAGGAACAGCCTCATCCGGAAAAGCCTGAGAGGCTCTGCCTTCCCCCGAGGGCAGCCCCAGCCAATGACTGATATGAAGATACAAAAACATCAGCCCCTTGCCTCCCGGTGGAAAAATTCCAGGGTGCCGGTCACACCCCAGGGTTGCCCATGGGATCACCCGGAGGTTAGACTCTGGTGCAGCCATACTGTCTTTACTCATCTTCCTCCTCCCCGCCTGTCCTGCCTCCCTCCCTTTATTACGGGGTTCTTCCTGAGAGCGATCGTGGCTAACCCCCTTGACTAGAATCACGGTCCCCAGACTCCACTTCTAGGGAATCTGGTCTCATCCTGTCCTCAGGGAGCTTTTTGCCCAGGAGAGAAACATACCTGTAGACATAGAAACAAAAAATAAATCATAACACAAAGGCATGAATACAAATGTACCAAAGTCTGCAGGTGCACAGACATAGAGAAGAAGGGGGAACCCTTGTGCATCCTCCTTCAGCTGGTGTTTGTGTGAAAGCAAGATAAAAATCCACCCAGGGGCACCCGGGCGGCTCAGTCAGTTAAGCATCTGACTTCGGCTCTGGTCATGATCTCACGGTTCATGAGTTGGAGCCCTCTGTTATCAGGGCAGAGTCCGCTTCAGATCCTCTGCCTCTCTCTCTCTCTAGATCAAAAATAAATAAACATTTTAAAAAATCCACCCAGAATTCAAGTACAGTAAGGCATATCCTTTAGAGGGGGATCAGCAAACTTTTTCTGGGAGATCCCAGATAGTAGATACTGTAAGCCTTTCAGGACAAGGGGAGAAATTGAATCTACCATAGAGGTACTTCTGTAGCCCCGTAAAATGTGATCGGGGGCAGCTGACTAGATTCGGCCTGCAGGTCATCTACAACAGTGATTTTCGAACACTAATGTGCACAGCAACCACCAGAGGCTCTCGTGAAAACACAGATTCTGACTCAGTAAGTCGGGGTGGTGTCTGCGAATCTGTGTTTATAACAAGGTTCGAGGTAACGCGGATGCCTCCGGTCCGCAGACCACACTTTGAGTAGCAAGGCTCTAAACAGACAAGAATCGTAAGAGGAGAAATCCTAAAAGGAAGGAAAAAATTGGTTAACTCTGTAGCAGGAAGGAGCCGAGGAAGCAATGGAGAAGCTTTAGGCCAGGTCACAGGGCGTGCAGATAATTTAATTAACAGTCAGCTCACCGCAAATCACTGCTGTGAGCCCCATGAGGAAAGAATCCTAGCTTTCACAATCGTAAGCATATATTTTCAAAGAATCAGCCAGCTGGGTGGCTCAGTTGATTAAGCGTCTTACTTCCGCTCAGGTCATGATCTCACAGTTCATGGTTTCAAGCCCCCTGTAGGGATCTGCTGACAGCTCGGAGCCTGGAGCCTGCTTCCGATTCTACGTCTCCCTCTCTCTGCCTCTCCCCTACTCACTCTCTCTCTCTCAAAAATTAATAAACATAAAAATAATTAAAATCAAACAATCAGCTAGAAGGCAGTGCAGCAGAGAAAGAGAAACTTGCAGTCATTTGGGGCGGGAGAGTCAGCTGCAGGGCAGAGATGTAATGGATGGAGGGCTGGAATACACAAGGTTACAGCTCACCAATAGGTGCTTTGGGGGTGAGCAAACCAACGTACAGAGATTCAAGTTCCATGTCAAACCCTTTACTAGCTCGTCACTAACCCGTGTCTTCTAATTACTCGGAGCTTCAGATTTCCAACCTGAGTGTGCAACTAACAGATCTACCTGAGAGTCATCACTGAGGGTTAAATGAGATAGTGTGTTTGGAGGCACCTGGCATAGACTCACCGAGTACAGGGCATGGCCCTTCCTCTTCCCTCGGTAAAGACTTTGGTGCGCTCGCCGGCTTGTGAAGTATGCGAGGACAGAACCAGCAGCTTTAAGAGTATTGCATTTCATAAATGTTTTTGCTTATGAATACACAAACTCTCTCTGGAAAGATCTCCAAAGGGTTGACAACATGGATGGCATCTGGTTTGGGAAGCTGAATGGGACACAGATGAGAGGGAAACTTTCGCATATCTCAACTCTGTTCCGTGTAAGTATATTGCTCATCTTAAAATGGAAATCACACACACACACACACACACACACACAGGATTGCTGAGTGGATCGGTGATACAGATTTGTGAATGAGGTCTCTTGACAACAGGTGTGGGTAAGGACAGGCCTCAGGATGTGACTGAATTTCTGTGCAGGAACCCAAAAAACTGGACTGGGCACTGACTTTGGTTATTATATATATATATAATTATATCCAAGAAGATGCATTAAGATTGTTCTGGTTTCTTCTCTCAGCAACCATTCCAACCCTATTCCTTCTTACTTTTTTTTGTTGTTGTTTTAAGAAATTGGTTTTCCAAGAGTGCCTGAGTGGCTCAGTTGGTTAAGTGTCCAACTCTTGATTTCAGCTCAGGTCATGATACCACAGTTCATGACATCAAGCCCCACATCGGGCTCTGTGCTGACAGCATAGCTCCTGCTTGGGATTCTCTCCCTCCCTCTCTCTGAAAAATAAATAAATATTTTTTTATTTTTTTTGTTAAAAAAGAAATTAATTTTCCAGCCTTCATATAGCTAGAGGGACCACACAACAGGGTTCTAGCCATTGAGAAATCAGCAGAAATCTGGTGGTGACATCTCTTGGCTTTAATCCTTCCTGTGCCGGTCATGCTGGCTCCATGGCTAGAGCCCCCACAGTCATTTTGTAACCACAGGGGTGAGAGCCCCAGGAGTGGGCAAATGCAGCGGGGACACAGGCTCTGACAGTGTCAGCAAGCTGCCACTTGAGTTCTCCCTTTATACTTCAACAGAAAGAAAACTTAATCCCCTGCTTGCCTATGCTATTTTATTTTATTCCAAGTCATTTTGTTTGGTTTCGTTTTACTTTTGGTTACAGCCAAAATCAATTCTCAGCGATAGAAAGAAGAGCCACGTTTAAAGAACCAGCGTCCAGAAAAGAAGAGGGTCCATGAGCAATGTGGATGATAAGGGTGGTATCTGCTTCTGGATGCTATTGGACCAGCTGCGTCTGAAATACACACCTCCCTAGCGTCCATCCCTCTCTTCTGTCTGTGATACGGGCACTCAGCCCTCTAAACAAATACATGCGTTTTCATCAGCTCTCTTGGTTCTGTTTAAGATCAGATGCCTTGCCCTATGTTTCCTTTTTTATTATGATTATTATTATTTCAAGCCAAGGATGTATTACAAAGACACTGGAGATGGTCACAGAAGGAAGGAAGACCCGAACAATTCGGCTTTGGGAAGACTGGAGCAGAGAAGCTCTGTGACCTCCAGCAGCTGGGGACCAGAGACCTGCTTTGTACACCGTTGCCCTGCGTTATGCAATTCCAACCTCAATTGCATTTGCGTTATGCAATTTCTATCTCCATTTGTCTCAATTTGGGTTTTCAAACTGCCAGGAGAATCTAATTGACTCAACTTGGGTCAGGTATCTCTATTCTTGGAACGACTAGCCATGCCCAGGGGACGGAGTATGTCATGCAGGCATGGCATTGGGGAAACCATTAGGAGATGGGCAAACGTCCCGGTTTGTATCTCTGACGTTCCATCCCTTGGCTGCCTGGGGTGTGTGTGTGTGTGTGTGTGTGTGTGTGTGTGTACCCATAACCTTTCCCCCACACATCCATAGATGGTTCCATATAGCTAGAAGTAATTATTCTATACACAATAACTAACACACTCTCTTCCTGCAGTTCGAAACGGGTTAATTTATACCTAAGTGACCAAGCAAGGGACAAGGTCATGAGACCACATTTTTCTGAATCCTGGTTCTCCATTTGTATTATCGATTTATAGCAATTCTGTCTTGGTATTCTGCAACTACATACCCTATGGAAGGAAAGGAAGTTCAAGAAATCTAACTAAAGATTGATAGAAATACTTTGTGGACATGGTGTAAACAAAGAAACACCAGTAGATTTTTGCCTTTGTTGCTGAAACTAACTGATCATGAGAGTCTAGCTGACATTTCTGACTTCCTTACAGTCTCTTGCTTCCTGCTGACTCTTCCCTATAGCCAGAAACCCAGCTAACAAGGATTCCTGGCCCAGGGAAGTAATCCAATATTTTATTCCTGAATGGTCTAGGCCCTACTGGGTCAGCTTACATGGCATTGCAGAAGCTTCTAGCAACCTGTGCTATTGACGTTGGTTGATTCTTTTCTCTGTAAAGAGCTGTCATCCATACAACTTAGGTCTGCTGACCTGAATCTCTGGACTCTGACATGTTCTGAAAGCCTATAAAAGAGCTTATTTTTGAGGTCAGATATCTTTATCCCTGGTAACATGGAGGCATGGCCAGAGGCCTGGGGTAAAATGGACATTCACCTCAGGAATGGCTGTGGATTGTCACCATTCCAAATTGTTCTAGGCAAATAGAGCTTTTCTTTATCAATAGCTGTCTCCAAAGTTGTATATGAAGAATTGAATATCTTTTATATAATGACATTTCATGTCAGTATTAATTAACCATTTTTTAATGGTTATTTATTTTGAGAGAGAGAGTGTGTGTGTGTGTGTGTGTGTTAGAGCAGGAGAGCGAGAGATAATCTGAAGCAGGTTCCAAGCTGTCAGCCCAGAGCCCAATGTGGGGCTCCCATGAACCACGAGATCATGACCTGACCTGAAATCGAGAGTCGGATGCTTAGCCGACTGAGCCACCCAGGTGCCCCCCACACATATTTTTTTAACACTGACAAAATTGGGGTGCCTAGGTGGTTCAGCTGGTTAAGTGGACAACTCTTGGTTTCAGCTCAGGTCATGATCTCATGGTTCTTGATTTCGAACCCCACATTGGGCTCTGCACTGACAGTGTGGAGCCTGCCTGAGATTCTCTCTCCTTCTCTCTCTGCTCCTCCCCTGCTCATGCTCTCTCCCTCTCAAAATAAATAAATAAACCAAAAAAAATTAAGACAGGATAATCTAATCATCAGTCATGTGTCAACTATTTCCATTTAATTCTTCTTCCTCAAATTCTTTCTAAACCACATATTAGATTATCTCACAGATAAATCAAACAGGTAGTAAAACAGCCTAAACAAATAGAGTAGTTTGTGTGTGTGTGTGAGCAACTTGGTCACATAGTTGAAAGAGCAAGGGCTTGGGAATTAGGTTGATATGGGTTTTATTTCTGCTACTTCGTGTCTGATCTTGGCAATTTATTAATTGCTTTCAATCCCATTTCCTTCATCTATAAAATAACCATCATAATAGCTCATTGATATGCAGGATGGAAAATGAAATTACATGACTTATACAAAGTTTCTGGTACAGTTTCTGGGAACTAATAGACATCCAGCAAGTGATAACCATAATAATCAGACTTTATTCTTCACACTGATCGAGACAAAATTTAGCAGAGAATACAACATGGAAAAGGGCCCAGAAATTCACAAGCAGGTGTTCAAGTTACTTCATACAGAGCTGAGAATTTTCCATCATCATCTTATCCATTGTCTACAGCACAATCCTTCTCAGATTCCTCCTCAGACTTCCCCCAGGGGGGAGCACCTTGGCTCAAGCAGGACTCTGCCTCTTCTGTTATTTTTGCAAGATTTTTCTCATTTGAGTACCATGAGTAGAAGTGGGCCCTTATTGAAGTAAGCAGGCAGGCTGCATTCTCCCTCCAGCCTCAGCTAGAACTTCTGCTTGATCTGGTCCAGTTCCAACTACTCCCTTGGCTCCCCTCACTCTTGTGTCCCCAAGAATGTGAATATTCTGTCATTTCCACTTCCTTATTTTGCCTTTCTCCAAAGTCTCAGTGAACTATACACTTTCCCTAAAATTTTCTCAACTCACTTGATTTATTCCAAACAACTTTGATATTCTCCCCTTCTCTAATACAATGGACCTTCTCATCCATACTGCCTGCTAAAAAAAATCTGTGTGTGTGTGTGCGTGTGTGTGTGTGTGTACTGTGGCTGTGGAGAGTTCATAATAAAATATGTCCTTTACTGCTACACCCAAAATACTGTTTTACAACTATAATCTATCTTCAAAAGAGGAATATCCACAGCTAAGCTAGGAGCCTACAAATTTTCAACAGTATTTTATTCAAGAAAACGGGGCAAAAATATTTTTGCAGTCAATAGGAACACAAAATATCTGCTGAATTCGACTTCAATCTGCAATTTTCTACTGGCCAAACATAAACCATGCAACGTTAAGTCATGACATTATTTCTATGCTTTATGCAAAGTTAGAGCGGGGTCTTATTTGACACACTGGTGAAAGGTAGAGCCTTCAGGTTTAGACATTTCTCTCAATCACCCAGCTTCCCTTCCTGTGCCCCATGCAAACCACTTCTCCGCATCTCGAGTGGTTTATTCATCCTTTAGAGATTAGTTTAGATGTTACCACTACCAGGAAGCCTTCTTTTTTTAAATCTTTTAAAAATTTTATTTAAATCCAAGTTAGCTAACATATAGTGTGATAATGGTTTTAGGAGTAGAATTTAGCGATTCATCACTTACATATAACACCCAGTGCTCATCCCAACAAGTGCCCTCCTTAATGCCCATCACCCATTTAGCCCCCCCCACATCATCCATGCCCCCACACAACACCTCGCCAGCAACTCTCAGATCGTTCTCTGTATTTAAGAGTCTCTTATGGTTTGCCTCCCTCTCTGTTTTTGTCTTATTTTTCCTTCCATTCCCCTGTGTTCATCTGTTTTGTTTCTTAAATTCCACATATGAGTGAAATCATATATTTGTCTTTCTCTAACTGACTTATTTCACTTAGCATAATACACTATAGTTCTATAGTGTTGCAAACATTGTTGCATTGTTGCAAATGGCTAGTCATTCTTTTTGACCGCTGAGTAATATTCCACCATATATATATATATATATATATATCACCATCTTCTTTATCCATTCATCAGTTGGTGGACTTTTGGGCTCTTTCCATACTTTGGCTATTGTTGATAGTGTTGCTATAAACACTGGGGTGCATGTGCCCCTTCGAATGAGCATTTTTGTGTCCTTTGGATAAACACCTAGTAGTGCAATTGCTGGGTTGTAGGGTAGTTCTGTTTTTAATTTTTTGAGGAACCTCCACAGCGTTTTCCAGAGCGCCAGCCCCAGTTTGCATTCCCACCAGCAGTGCAAGTGTTCCCCTTTCCCTGCATCCTTGCCAACATCGGTTATTTCCTGAGTTAGTAATTTTAGCCATTCTGACAGGTGTGAGGTCTCTTTCTTGGATTTGTTTGTTTATTCTGCTTAATCTCAAATAAGATATTAGGCATCTCGCCATGGCACCTCTATTAGACACCATGCTTAGTCCTGTAGTACCGATTATCGCACTGCTTTGTAATTGTCCGTTTTTCCGTATCTCACTCACCGGGCTATGAGAAACGGAGGTAATCTGAAACAGGAATCAGCTTCGAAGTTGTTAGAAGAGCTGAAAGAGCAAATAGGAGGAGGGGAAGCAAACCAGAAATTAGTACCAGCAGGAAGCCACACCCATCCTGGGGCTGGGAAGATGAAAGGAAAAATATACAGTGCCTGAGCCCAGGAGCCAGGATACCTGGAGGGAAAGGCAACTACAGTAGGATACTCTCAAAATAGAGAGAAAGGATGGAGAAATATCCTTGCTCCCTCCTTCTACTACCCTCCAGTCTTCCACCAGTGGCTCCCCCCACTCTTGCCAAGTCTAACTAGAAGTTACTTGGCAAAAAGCCTGAGAAGGACAGAGACTGAATCTGAAAGAAAACCAGCAGGAAAAAAAAAAAAAAATGACTCAGGTAGTCGCCTCAGCTACTCAGCATTTATTCTCACCCTTGAACCCAGGATGAACTTCCACACAATAGCAGATCGAGGTCTTCATACAAACCAAGACACTCTCATCTCTTTCTGCGAAGGAAGCCACAAATCTCTGGGGATTCCGAAAATAGTCCTCCCTGCGCCCATTGGATAGCCCCAACCCAATATCTCCTGGGTGAAATCTGGATTCTCTTCTTTGCCTGCTGGTTCAGTAGCAAAGGAAGCCCAAAAATATCCGGGTGCAATTTTCAACTCCCAGTTCAATGGAACCATTAGAGTGTCCGCTGACAGAAGCACCCCTCCTTTGGGAATTCAGACCTCTACACCACAGTTGCTGATACAGGGGGACAAAAATACTGTAAGTGGGCTATTGAATGTAATAGTGAGAAGTGCTTCCACTCCATCCTCAATTCCCAGACCCGTGTATTCTGGCTAAAGCAGAAAGAACGCCGTGCCTCTACTCCTGTTCAGAGCATATGCCTTATCCTGCAGGAAAGAGGGTTATGTAGTAAGACACTGAAATCTATGCTGAGACTAAGACAACCTCTCTCACTACAAAATGAATTCTTGGTCAGTAGCATGATTAAATGGGAATGCCATGATGGCGAATGCGGCCTTTGACAGAAACCCTGGGGAAAGGGAAGATAAATCAATTTCCAGGATGAATATCTCCTTTATATGGAAAGAGTTTGGTGTCATCAGGCACAGCACTGAGCCTACAGTTCTGGCTTGGACACTCACTAGCGGCAGCAGCCAAGTCAGCCTTGGTGAGTAGAAGTCCACTCAGTTGAGCCTATGAATGGCCTTCATCACTGCTGCTATGGCCACTTTGAAGTGGCTTTGAAGAAGAGGCCAACTGAAATGCAGAGTAGGCCACCTTGCTCTCCTGATTATTGGGGACTTCCTCCTTAATGGGTGCCCTGTGGGGACCATATTCATGCGGTGAATATATTCCCACTCTGTGCCCTTTCCATGAAGTCCATCCACATTGCTCTTCTCCAGACTTCCTTGTCACCAATATGACAGTCTAATTCATTCCCAGTCCTCGACTAACCAGCCAAACACTAAGCTGCTTCCATGAATTAGCGTAGACACAAACTTATGGCCATATCTCCTTCCTTATGAAGTAAGTAACCAGAGATTGCAGGAAGTCCTACTCACTTTGGAGGACTTCTGTCATCACTCGTAGAAGGAGCTGTAAGGCAGAAACAGTCCACTTCCAGCTATTGTCAGGGTATCTTTAGACCCATCAATTCGCCAGACCCAAGTTCTCCTTCCGACATCCACAAGTCATAGGAAACTTTCCATTAGGCATAGGCCTAGCTAGAAGGAGGGGCGGCAAGGACACAGAAGCAAATGCCCTGCGGATCTGAGTCACTTGCCCATACGCCTTATTTGTGTCTTCTCGAACTTCTAGACCTTGGTCTCATGTTTACTATTTCCACTTGATGATATAGTATTGTTACACGCAGGCAAGCTCATATCTTAATAGATCAGAGAGCGCCCAGTTCACGATTGTCAGGTCAAGCCATGTGGTCTGCCTGGGACTGTATCGCAGAATGAGAATAGTTATCAACAGAAGAGAGTGAATGAGAAATGCTTAGGCTTTCTGCTCCTTTCCCATGGATTTCCTCCCATTGGATGAAGCCTCACAGGAAGCATTTGGCCAAGAAACCTGAAAAATGTCGTTTGCAGCAGAGCAGGGGCACATTAGAGCATGGGTCAGTAATCAAAATGGCAAATGACTGCACGCCATTGTTTTCCAAATTCCAGGACAGTGTCTGGCACATCATGGGGCCCTCAGTAAAATGTTATTGAGCGAATGAGGATCCGTTCATTCTCATCAGGCTCCACAACGGGCCCAAACTGCAGCAGCAATAAACAGTGGCACTTTGGCTTTGGGCAAACTTTGCCCCGTTGCTGGCAGTTCTGAAACAATAAAGGAGGCTAGAGATGAGTCCCATTTTTGGTTTTGGAGCTCTGTTGCCCACTGAAGCGGACAAGCCAGGAGTCCTGTTTGTGGGAGAGCTTCTTATCAGAGCGGTAGAGGGACGGCAGCGACACCCACCAACCAGAACACCCATGTTTTAAATCCCCCTTGATTTATTCATTCTTTGCTTTGAACTCTGGCACATCCCAAGGGTATTATTTTAGACTTAAATATTTTAAGATTCCATTTTCCATTGAAGAGCTGTTATTATTATTTAATGAAAAGGCTGCAAGTGGAGTTTTAGAACTTTTCTCTTTTCAAAACATAGAATAATGTCACATGTCTTATGATGAAATAGGCAGTTTAGGAGAGAAGGTGATTAAGATAATAATATGACTCTCATAATATTAAGAGAGATTTTAGGAACATCCAAATAAAAATTATACCCCAGTAACTAATTCTTTTTCAAACTAGGTGAGCCAGAATCCTGCCCCAGAGATATTTCCTTTATCAAAAATATTTTCAGAGCTTAGCTTTAGAATAAATTAGAAGTCACAACGGAAAACTAATTTCTTGGCTGCCGCAGAAGCTGCTAGATGTGTCCCCAAATCCATTCCACCCCCTCTTCCATAAAAACACAATTTGCACCTTGGCACATGACTTCCTTGTGGCTTGGTATGGTCATGTGACTAAGTTCTGGCCAATGGGATGTTAAGGGAAGAGTCGTGTGGCAGCTTCCAGGCCCCCTTCTTTCAGTGACAGTTGGGACGTGCCCTGGACCCTCACCTTTTTGTTCATCCCTTCCTTCTTACTGCAGTCTGGAATGAAGGAACTGCCAACGACTAAAAACCTGTAGGTCGTGTTTAGGGGAAATAGAGTGGTGAGCTAGAAGAGTCTGGGTCTCTGAGGATGGAGGGGCAAAGCTGTTATGCACATGGACCACTTCTTACCAGACTTTCTTTATACCTGAAAATGAATACATATCTACATAGCATCAATCCTCTGTCATGTTGTATATGCATGTTACTTTCAGCCAAACCTGTTATTCTACAGCAATCAGGTAGACAGAACAGCATTCTGGAATTGGCAGGCCTGCCTTGAAGCTCTGGAGCCAGCTAAGGGGGTAGATTTGGAAGACTGACCTGTCAAGGTAGGGGCTGAAGGTAAGCTCATGTCAGAACAACTCAACTAACCCTCTTGAGAAAATTGTGAAACCAAAACTAAGAGAAAATAACAACTGAGGGAGGAAGAGGGGCTGGAAAATGGACAAGAACATATCTTCCCTTTAAAAAACACGCCAACTAAAGAAGGTGCAATAAATTTCATTCCTGAATAAAACCAAGTCCATGGCCTTTTCAGAGAAATTGCATGTTACGTCCTAAACAGCTGAGCAACAGCTCTTACCATCGCCAGCCTAGCAACTGAGATAAAACAACTGAACTGTAAAAATAATTACTTATTTTATGAGTGTTAAGTCTGGAAAATCAAGCCAAAGCCTTGCTAATGAACTGTCTACTTTGGAGGAAGTCAGGAAATTCGAGAAGTATGTTCTGCCCTCTCCTCCAAACACATTTCTGCTCTGGCCGTTCATATCTGAGACAGTCGAGTCACTGGAGTGATAATTACTATGCAAATATATTGAGGAAAAGAACTTATAAATGATTCTATTTAAGATCCTGAATTGACTTTATAACTTTACAGTTTGTGAGTCACACCAGGCACAGGGATCCCCACCCATCTCCTCTCTCCAACAATGTCACAACCAAAGCTCTCAAACTCTACAGAAACCCACACTTTCTGTTTTCCACAGAAAATCAGCATCCCTAAGGATGTCAACAAATATCCAATGACCAATTATATTTGGGAATGGTCCATAAAAGGAGAATATTTTATACATATTTTCAGGTGCATTTTTAAATGCCAGAAATCTTGTTGCCACACGGCTCCTCACTCATAGCATTCTTCGGTTGGGAGGAGGGAGCCAAGAATTACTTGGAAACAAACAGGGCTCTTATTGAAAGTTGGCCTTGCACTCTCCTACACTGTTGGTGGGAATGCAAACTGGTGCAGCCACTCTGGAAAACAGTGTGGAAGTTCCTCAAAAAAATGAAAATAGAATTACCCTATGACCCAGCAATAGCACTGCTATGAATCTACCCAAGAGACACAGGAGTGCTGATGTACAGGGACACGTGTACCCCAATGTTCATAGCAGCACTTTCGACAACAGCCAAATCATGGAAAGAGACTAAGTGTCCTTCAAATGACGAAAGGATAAAGATGTGGTTTATATATACAATGGAATACTACGTGGCAATGAGGAAGAATGAAATCTGGCCATGCATAGCAACATGGATGGAACTGGAGGGTATTATGCTAAGTGAAATAAGTCAGTCAGAGAAAGACAGACACCATATGTTTCCATACATAGGTGGATTTTGAGAGACTTAGCAGAAGACCATGGGGAGGGGAGGAGGGGAAAAGAAAAAAGACACAGAGAGGTATGGAGACAAAACATAAGAGACTCTCAAAGACTAAGAACAAACTGAGGGATGAGGGGGGGTATGGGAGGGGGAAGAGTGGGTGATAGGCACAGAGGGGGGCACTTGTTGGGATGAGCACTGGGTGTTATATGGAAACCAATTTGACAATAAATTATTCAAAGATAAAAAAATAAGCATTTCAAACAAAATAAAATAAAATAAAATTCAAAAAACAAAACAAAACAAACAAAAAACAAATGGTTCTTTTCTTTTAACCATAATTGATAAAAATAGAAGAGTCATTCCTGAGGTTTGGAAACTGGAAACTGTACTGAAAATATTACGATTTCCAATATCTTTTTGTTTTTCTTCTATCAAAATCGAGCTCTTGCTCAAATAATTTTCTGGTGAAATGTACCAAATATTTAAGGTAGAAATTATATTAATTCTCTAAAATCGCTTTCAGAAAATAGAAGCAGAGGGAATACTTTCCAACTCATTCCTTGAGGCGAGTATTGCCCTAACACCAAAACTAGAAACAGACATTACAAAAAAAGAAAACGACAGACTGATATTTCTCACAAACATAGATGCAAAGATTCTCCACAATATATTAGCAAATTGGACAATGGATAAAAAGAACTGTATACCACAACCACGTGGGATTATCCCAGGTATGCAAGATTGGCTCAACATTCAAAAATTAATTATATAATCCATCAAGTCATCAAGCTAATAAAGAAAAATTACATCATTAGGGGCGCCTGGGTGGCTCAGTCAGTTGAGCATCTGACTTCAGCTCAGATCATGATGTCACAGCCCATGGGTTCGAGCTCTGCACTGGGCTCTTTGCTGACAGCTCAGAGCCTACAGCCTGATTCAGATTCTGTGTCTCTCTGTCTCTCATTTTCCCTCTCCTGCTCATCCTCCATCTCTGTCTGTCTCTCAAAAATAAATAAATGTTAAAAAAATTCACAAAATAGAAAAGGAAAAATTACATAATTATAGTAATAGATGCAGAGAAAGAACTTGGCAAAATACAACACCCATTCATGATAAAAACACTCGGCAAAGAGAGTAAAGGGAAAATTTCTCAAAGTTTATAAAGATGGTTAAAAACATATAAAAAAACATAAAGCTTTCCTGCTGATATCAGGAACAAGGCAAGGATATGCCCTCTAACCACTCATTTTCAACAGCATAATGGACGTTCTAGCTAATGCAATAAGACAAAGAAAGGAACTAAAACTATACAGATTGGGAAGGAAGAAATAAAACTGTCATTGTACACAGATTACATGATTGTTTATGTAGAAACTGCAAAAGAATCATCATCAACAACAAATAACTTCTGGAACTAATAAGCTATTATCATAAAGTTGCAGGATACAAAATCCGCCATTTTCTTAGGTACCAGCAATGAACGAGTATAATTTGAAATTAAAAACACAATGCCTTTTATATTAGCACACAAAATAAAATTAAATACTTAAGTATTTAAGTAGAAAACAAGATCTATCTATATGATACAACCCTCTAATGAAAGAAATCAAAGAACTAAATAAACTATAAGGGGAAGCAAGACCCAGAATAGCCCAAACAATGTTGAAAAAGAAGAACAAAGTTGGAGGACTAATGCTACTTGATTTGAAAACTTATTATAAAGTTATAGCAATTAAGACAGTGTGATACTTGCAAAATAAGAGACAAATAGACCAATGGAACAGAATAGAAAGCCTGGAGATAGACTTCATACAAATATTGTTTGACAAAGGAGCAAAGGCAATACAATGGTGAAAACGTAGCCTTTTTAACAAATGGTGCTGGAATTACTGGACATCCACATGCAAATTAAATAAATAAATAAATAAGTAGACACAGACCTTACATCCTTCATAAAAATTAACCCAAATGAATCAGAGACTTGCATATGCAATTCCTAACTACCAATTTCCTTGAGGATAAGACAGGATATCATCAGATGACTGTGGGTTAGTGCTGACATTTTAGATACAAACCAAAAGCACGATCCATGAAAGGAAGAATTAATAAGCTCATTAAAACTTCTCTGTGGAAGACATTGTCAAGAGAGTAAGACAAACCACAGACCGAAAGAAAATATTTGCAAAGGGACTGACACCCAAAACTTACAAAGAGCTCCTAAAACTCAATAAGAAAAAGAACAACCCTCCAAATTGGCAAAAGACCTAAAAAGACATCTCATCAAAGAAGATACACTGATGTCCAATAAACATATGAAAAGATGCTCAATGTCAAATATCATTAGGGAATTGCAAATTAAAATAAGAGACCACAATACATCTATTAGAATAACTAAAAGCCAAAATGCCGCCATCAACACCAAGTGCTAAAGGGAAGTGGAAATACAAACTAATACAGCTACTGCTGCTTTGGAAACTATTTTGTCAGTTTCTTAGAAAACTAAATATAGTCTTACTATATAACCCAAAATTCACACTCCTTGTTATTTTTCCCAAAGAGTTGAAAACTTATGTCCATAAGAAACAAACAAACAAACAAAAACCTGCACAAGAATATAACACATTTATTCATAACTGCCAAAGCCCGGAAGCAACCAACATGTCCTTCCGTAGCCAAGTGGATAAACCATGGAGCACCCAGATAATGGAATATTCTTCAGTGCTAAAAAGAAACGAAAAACATGGAGGAGACTCAAATGCATATTACTAAGTGAAAGAAGCCAATATGAAAAGGCTACACACTATATGATGGCGATTACATGATGTTCTGGAAAAGGCAAAGCCTTATAGAAACAGGAAGAAGATCAGTGGTTGCCAGGGGTCGATTTATAGAGGAGAGACGAGACAGGGGAGCACAGAGGATTTTTAGCACAGTGAAACTACTCTACATGATAGTATAATGGTAGCTACACGTCACTATACATTCGTTCAAACTCGTAGAAAATACGACACCGAGAGTGAACCCTAACGTGAGCTCTGGACTTTGGGTGGCCATGATGAGTCAATGTAGCTTCATCAGTTGTCATGAACGTACATCTGGTGGGGGAGTTGGCGAGAGGGGCAGGAGGTATGTGGGAACTCTGTACATTCTTCTCGGTTTTGCTGTGAACCTAAAACTGCTCTAAAAATTAAAGTCTATTTTTTTTTCAAACTGAGCTGTTGATAGAAACACAATGTCCATTTTTATGTCCAGGAATTTGTTTTCCAAACCCATGTCGAATAGCCTGTATCTGTGGCCATGATCTCTTAGAAATGGGAAAGGCCAATATAACTACTATGCTCTGGCACAAAATATTTGTCACCAAATTTCTTTTCAAATCACTTATTTTGGCTTGTAGGTTAACTCTGCTTAAGATTTATAATATGTACTAATATCTCAACACCCTGGAAATACAGTAGAAAAAATGTGAAGGAAATGATTTGTGTATCATGGAATTAGGGGATACTTTCCATTTCTCCTTTACAGTGCTCAGTATTTTTCAAGTTCCCTATGATGACTCTAAATTATTATGACCCACAATTAACAGATATCATTTCAAAGAGAAATATTGTGGACTGTATATATGCATATATACACATTCACATACACATCACGTTATTGCCATTATGGGTGGGTATAGGTATAACAAAAATAGTAAACGGGTTAGAACAACATATACTGGAGGGCCTGGGTGACTCAGTGGATTAAACATCCAACTTCAGCTCGGGTCATGATCTCACGGTTCATGAGTTCAAGTCCTGTGATGGGCTCTGTGCTAACAACTCAGAGCCTGGAGCCTCCTTCGGATTCTGTGTCTTCCTCTCTCTCTGCCCCTCCCCTGCTCATGCTCAGTCTCAGTCTCTTTCAAATATAAATAAACATTAGATATATATATAAAATGGCAGCAGGGATATAACTATGGCTAGCTTTGTGTCATAAGACTAGGAAAAATATATTTAAACCTACTTTGCTATGTTTTCCAGATGTTTTATAATAAATCTATATTTTTATGTGGAAAAATACACCTGGACTTATTAAATAAAAATTCAATAACACTATACTTAGAGACACACTTCTTAAATAATCTGAGCATGAAGAAATTGTTAGTACTGTTGCCGTGAGCATTTTTGAAGGATTTGAAAGGTTAGTAGGAGCAAGATAATGTGACATTTAGCTGATCTTTCAAGAGAAACTGGACAAATAACACTTTCTTTTCTAAAGAAAATAGTCGCTCGCGATGTGTTTCTAGTGTGATTCAGAAGTGAGGTGTCAAATTTTTCTGTGGAAAAAAACCAAGGAGGCACATATTCAAAAACAGAAGTGGAAAATATCTTGATTCATTTATTTAACACGGCTTCGGAATCCATCTCAACAAAGCCTATTTTGAAAACATTCTGACTCAGGTAAACTATCCTTTACGGTAAACTGGCCAAATCAAAGTGTCTAACATACGCTGAACCCCTAGCATGCGCAGAGCATTTTACATACATCGTCTCTAATCCTTACAATAGTGGAAAGGAACTATTTCTAGCCCCACTTTACAGATAGGAAAGTTGAGTCTCCAAGAGATAGAGTATCTTCTCTGACATCATAAATAGCTAAAACATGGCAGAGGTGGGACCTGAATTGTCCTTTTCACTCTAAAATCTGTGCTCTTTACATGCCTCTGCCTCCACCCAGTGCTTGGGGTGGGGGGTCTTTGCCATGACAACTCATCACGATGGGCTTTTTCATGAGGATTTTTACTTAAACATTATCACCCAGCAAGACACCTCAGCTAATTTGCAAAACATGACTTCACACACACACACACACACACAAAATTATCCTTTTCAAAAACAAACATCCAACCCCAAGGATAGAGACTTGAACCGGACTTGACCGGGAGTACTTTACAGAAGGAGGTAACCCAAGCAGTAAGGACACTTCCAGAAATATTTAGAACCGGAGGATGGGTCATTTGTTAGGAACTGTACTCATTTGGAGGCAAAATGTCTTGTGTGCCTGTTCAAAATACTAGTCCTGTTATTTTAAACCCTGCTGCACAGGTAAGGAGGGCGACTTACACATTCGCTTTTATTCCCTTTGCCTGCTTGCTCTGAGGATGGATTTCCTCCCAAACTTAAGTGTAATTGTAACTGATGTACCTGGATTTCATTTTTCAAGGTGAGACTACACATAAGTAGGTTTGTATGGATTAGTCGAAATCATACCCTGAAAAAGTAAGCCCCAGAGGACAGCGTTGGACCTGGCTTATCTCTACGGCCCTGTTGTGCAAGGTGCACTAATTAGTATAAACTAACTAATTGTGTATTCAAGAATCCTAGAACAAGAAGTTAAACGAGAAGAAAGTTTTGTACCCAGAGCAATCCTAAGGAGCTTCACCAATGGGTTCAAAAAGAAGCTCTTCACTTTCCTCTGCTTAAAGTTCCTATTTCTAAATCAGAACAATGGAAAGCAGAGAAAAAGGGAAGAGATCAAGGGAAGGGAGGCGAAAAAGGGGAGGGAGAAGCAGTTGGAGAACCCTTCTGTCTGCTTCCATGATGCCTGTCTGCTTCCATGATGCCGATTTGGATAGAGACCAGGGTTAGGCCAACCGTGGCCAGTGAGCCAAATCCAACCTGTGGCCTGTTTTTATACAGCCCATGAGCTAAGAATGCTTTTTGGCCTTTTTAAAGAGTTGGAAAAATTCAAAAGAAAGATGGTTTATTGTGACATGTAAAAATTAAATGAAATTCACTTTTCAGTGTCTGTAAATAACATTATATTGGAAGTCAGCCACAGTCTCTCATTCACGCATTTCTATGGCTTCTTTCATGCTATGACAGCAGAGTCGAATAGTTGCGACAGAGACCATATGGGCCACCAAGCCTCGAATATTAACTATCTGGCCTTTACAGGAAAATAGTTGCTGACCCCTGGCAGAGACAGTCCGTTGGGAAGGATTGGTTGAAAGACTGAAATAGGAGTCTAGGATAAGTGGCGGCTGGGTACATTAACGGGCAGTCTTCCCAACTACTTAACAAAATTCGCTATGAAAGCGTGGGCTACGTGACTTGGCAGCACCATTATTACCACCTGTCCAGACGTCCTCGCACCTGCGCCCCTTAAGTGGCCAACATTTCACGGCCATCCATAGAGAAGGAGGAAGTACCTTGATGGCTTGCCCCACATCTTCCCTTCCTCCTGCTTCCTCACATTCTATTTTCTGAGTGGTTGTCAGAGGAACGCTGAATCCTGCTGCCGTTTTTCAGACCCCAGGAGCAGTTCTGACAGTCTTGGCATCGCGAAGCCTTCCAAGTTCCTATCTCATCTCTGCAGCTGCCTGTTCCCCGTTCTGTCAGGATGCACTTCCCTCAATAATGTATTTGTTCTTTAATCTCTCTCTCCTCTCTCCGAATCCCTCTCTTTCTCTCCTCTCTCTCTCCTTTCTCTCTCTCTCTCTCTCATACACACACACACACACACACACACACACACACACACACACACACTTCCACTGGCTAGAGGGAGAAAAACCTTTCAACTTCTTGACAAATCTAATAGAAAATGTCTTTCATAAACAGAGCTACCTTTGTCTTTTGTAAAAGTGTAGCTGTCCCTCCTTCTGGAAAGTGATAGTGTTGTTTTTCTGCATGGACTACTCTGGCCCATTGTGTGTGTGTGTGTGTGTGTGTGTGTGTGTGTGTGTGTGTGTGTGAAGTAGGAAGGGAATGAAGGAGAAGGTTCTAGGGAGAGAAAACCACAGACATAACATCAACACCATACAGTTAAGATATGGGGTTCCCAAGTCAATCACCTTCAGTGAGGAGAGTGGGTGGTCCTCTCTGACAACTTATTCTTTGTCTAAGACAATTCCGTGATCAAAAATATCTTTTTTTAAAAAAGTGTCTAGAACAACAAAAGTATGAAGAAAGAATATAGCAAAATGTTAACAATGGCTGGTTTTGGGTGGGAGAGAGAGGGGGCAGGTTATGGGTAACCTGTTCCTTTTATTTCAGCTATTCTGGCTCTTCATTTTCTCTTTTTGATGTTAAACTGAAGAGGAAAGACGTCAACGGAAAGGATGTCAGTAAACTCACTGACAGAGAAAATCGCAACAAAGCCTGCTGTAGCCAAAGATGCACGGCTATCTTCTATTTCCCGTTCCTGTAGGTTAATCAGGACACATCACTTGTAAAACTGTTTTTAAAAATGTGTTTTATAATATTCCTCCTTTTGGCCTATGGACGGACTATAAACTGAATACAGCTGAATCTTCCCCATTGTCCTAAAACTGAGTTAGGGTCATTTTCTGAAGATTGCTTCTTTTTAAACAGGAAAGAGGATGAAATTCATACTGACTCCAAAAAACACAGACCAATGGGTTTGTTTATTACAGTATCATGCCCACCTCCTTCTCCCTCCCTCTCTCTCTCACCTCATCAAAGCAGAATGCATATATAGAATTCTAAGTAACCATTGAATGGGTAAGATTTTACTCTAACAGGAAAATACGGACCAGCTAAAAGGGGTGACTGAACAAATATAGACATCTTCATTCCTTCATTCCATCACGTTAAAGTAAAAATGAAAGGATCTTTTCTCAAAATAAACCATAAGGATAAGGAGGAGAGAAAAGACAATACATACAGCATTTAGGAAGCTGGAAAGCGGAAGTTCTAAGTGGTACTTGGCATAGACCCAAGAATCTAGAACCCTGAGCCAATAATGGAAAAGAAACAAGAATCCCCCAAATGCTCAAGAAGCGACAGCATCATTTACCTCTGGATGCAAAGGTTGAAGAACAAAGACAGGGCTGACTTCTATTTAAGTAGCAGGTAGAGCCCAGATCTTCTACCTACTCCCAAGGTGCAAGCATTCTGGAGGTTTCTTCTCTCAGGGTAAAATGCAGGGTCTCAGAGGGGCAGGAGCTCTCCAGACACTGAGTGCTGAAAACACCAGACAGAAGTGATCATTTACCTAGTGAATATAAGATCTTCCACTTTTCCTCACATTTGGCTGCAAAAAGGCTAGCAGACACGTAGGCAGGAGATAAGAAGATTCTTCTCTGGAGAGATTCTCACCTGCCCAAGTGAATAAAGTCTGAAGATGCTGGTATTGGGGTGGGGAGATGGGCAGGTGCCAGAAAACGGACAGCCAGATCACCTTCCAAGGAAGCCCCCAAACACAGAGCTTCTAACAGCTTTGAGGGGTCCATTTATTAACAGAAATAAGCAGCTAAGGGTCGCCAGACATCTGAGGAACGCTCCTCACATGAAAGGAAGAGACTAGAGCAAACAGACAAATAAAAGCAACTGTGTGAAGAGATAAAACCTTAAAAAACCTATCCTGGGACGCCTGGGGGGCTCAGTCAGTTAAGCATCCAACTTGAGCTCCGGTCATGATCTCCAGGTTCGTGAGTTCGAGCCCTGCGTCAGGCTCTGTGCTGACAGCTCAGAAGCTGGAGCCTGTTTCGGATTCTGTGTCTTCTTCTCTCTCTGCCCCTCCCCCAGTCTCTCTTTCTCTCTCAAAAATAAATAAAGCATAAAAAAAATTTTTTTTAAATAAAAGAAAACCTCGTGAGGGTCCTCAAAGAGATAAAAACAGACTATTATTTTCATGAAACAAGAACTCAGTCCAGGAAGTAAGACAGTTCTTTAAAATTAAAAATATGAGAGAACCTCTTAAAATTCTCATTAGAAGAGTAAGAAGACAACGTTAAAGATAATGAGTGCAGCTCTATTTCCCTCAGAAATAAAGCAAAAAGAAAAAGAGTTGGAAAAATTTATAGAAAGCAAGAAGATTAGAAGAGGCTCAATACCAAAATAATCAGAATTCCAGAGAGAGAGAAAGAGACAGAAAAACAGAGAGAAAAAGAAAGACATGGAGGAAGAGGGGGAAGAAGAGGAGGGGGGAGAGGAGGAGGAGGAGAAAAGCTTCCATAGTTGAAAGGCAAAACTTCCCAAACTGAAGCAGAATGAAAATAAACACACACCAAGGCACACCATTTCAAAAATTTGGAAGGTAGAACAAAGAGAATATTCTAACAGTTTCCAAGAAGAAAATACAAATATTTACAAAGGATCAAGAGTCAGTGTGATTTCAGGCTTCTCGAAAGCAACACCAGAAACTAGAAAAGAATGGAGTCATACGTTCCAAATCTGAAGGGAAAAAATATTTTCAACAAAGAAGGCTACACCCCATCAATCACAATGTCTCCCTTCTCAGAAAGTTATCAGAAGATGTACAGCATCAAAATGAGAGAGTATTTAAAAAAAAAACTAAACTAAACTAAAAAAGATATGAGATCTAAGAAATAGGGGTTCAAGACAATAAAAGAAAAGGTAAAGCGGGGTGCCAGGGGGGCTCAGTTGGTTGAGCATCAGACTTCAGCTCAGGGCACGATCTCACAGTTCGTGGGTTCCAGCCCCATGTGGGACTCTGTGCTGACAGCTCAGAGCCTGAGCCTGCTTCAGATTCTGTGTGTCTCTCTCTCCCTCTGCCACTTCCCTGCTCATGGTCTGCCTCTCAAAAATAAACAAACATTAAAAAATATTTTTAAAAACGGTAAAGCAATTTTCATGTTGATGGTGAAGTGAAACGCCAGGCTGTTAACAGCACGAGCTGGCCAGAGAACGACCACTCCGTGTTAGAGCAAGACGCAAGTTCTAGAAGAGAAGACTGCAAGCAGATAAAATCACATAACGTTTGGTGTGCGTTAAGGTAACTAGAGAAGAAATAAGCATCGGAGAGAGCTTAAGGATGATTTAGCTGCACAGAAAACCAAGACAACTCAGAAGGCAATCAGTAACTCCAGAGAAAGCAAGGATTACGCCAGGATGGAAAATGCATTATAGCGTCTATATGCTGTGAATAGCATTTATTTCGAGTCATAAAAATGTAAATACTGAATATGGAAATCACCAAAATGATACAACGATTTGGGGAGGACGGGGTAGAGGGGAGGAAAGAAATGCGCCTATCTAAAGACCAGTGAAAAGAGAAGTTACAGCAGGCTCAAACCCCCCGGAATGGAGAAATAACAGGAGAACCATATTATTTAGAGACATGAAAGCTACCCAAAGAAGGAGCTGTAAGCATTGCAAGCGAGTGCCTCCGAAGAGCACAGAACACGGGCACCGGAGGCAGGAGGATGCGAGGAGTCAGAACAGGCTTAGAGAACCACTTGGCCTTTTAAACAACATCCATGTGAAAAGTTCTAACTTCAAAGTCAGTTTTTGTAAACCTCTAGACACACACACACACACACACACACACACACACGAGATATGGGATACATCCAACCCAGAAAAGCAAACTTCTACCTAAAGAAAAAGGAAAGTGGAGGAAGTAGTTTGGTTGGAACCAAAAAGGATGAGAATGCATCAGGGATGATGAGAGAGATCAACCTCAGACATCGGAAGGAGACATCAAAGCGTAATTTTCATCCTTCTAACACCGCCTGGGGCTCTCTACTTTGGAAGAGCGTATGAGGACTCCGTGTTGATGGCTCTCCCCGCCTCCACCATTAGCCAACAGTCTAGCATTCGCCAATCATTGGCATTACAAGTCACTTCAATAAGTGTTGGCCCTGGATAGTTGATGAAGGATACGGAGCAAGAAACACAGTCTTGGCAATGGAAGGGAGAGGAAGGGGCGGCATTTACATGCTGGGCAACTCATACCCACGAGGAAATCCACAAGGACCGACTGGTTGACTGATGGGTGACAGGTGCAGATGTAGCAACGGGGACTGGCTGACTGCTCTGGATAAAGAGATTGCGGCCACCCAACCCCTCTCTCCCTCAGCACCAACAGAGGGATGGATTTGGAAGGATGGGATACTCCCGTCGCATGCCCTTGTCTGGCAGGGAAGTATGTCCAGGGGAGGTCTGTTTGAGAATGTCCCCAAAGTTCCCTCACGACCTCCAGAAATGCCTCCTCACATCGAGGACTCCATACACCGTTTCTTTCTCACCTGAAGCACTCCTGTTACAAGAAGACAATCTTAAACCAGTTCTTCTCAGGGCACCTGAGTGGCTCAGTAAGTTAGGCGACCAGCTCTTGATTTGGGCTCAGGTCATTATCCCATGGTTTGTGAGTTCAAGCCCCTGTGCTGACAGCAGATGGAACCTGCTTGGGATTCTCCGTCTCCCTCTCTCTCTGCCCCTCTCCTGCTCACGCTCAAACTTTATCTCTCTCTCTCTGTCTCTGTCTCTCAAAAGTAAATAAACATTTTTTAAAAAATCAATTCTTCTCAGGGCACCTGGGTGGCTCAGTAGGTTAAAGCATCTGACCTCAGCTCAGGTCATGATCTCACGGTCTGTGAGTTCGAGCCCCGCGTCAGGCTCTGTGCTGGCAGCTCTGAGCCTGGAGCCTGCTTCTGATTCTGTATCTCCCTCTCTCTCTGCCCCTCCCCTTCTCATGTTCTGTCTCTCTCTCTCTCTCTCTCTCTCTCTCTCAAAAATAAGTAAATATTTTAAAAATGTATTTAAAAAAGAAGAAAAAATTAATCCTTCTCACCAAAATTTAAAGTTTTGACACTGATATCTCAAACGAGATGTGGTGGCCTTCCCTGGGGCAAAGTGGCACAAACCAACAGACTAGGTTTTATATTCATTTTTTTTTTTTCCAGAAAAAAACGATGTATTTATTTTCATTGTTCTGGGCTTGCCTGGTGATATTTTTTAATTGAGCTATAACTGACATAAAATATTGTGGAAGACTAAGGTGTATCACTTGTTGATTCAAGAATTTCTATATCGCAAGATGATTACCACCGTAGCGTTAATTAACACCTCTACCACGTCGCATAATTTCATTTCGTTTTCGTGGGGAGAACACGTAAGACCTAGTGTCTTAGCCACTCAACTTTGAAGTACAGAATATTGTCGACACAACCGCTGTGCTGTGCATTAGATTTCCAGAACGTATTCATCTTTGAGGTGCAAGCTTGTACCCTTCGACCAACGTCTCCCCCACTCCCCCACCCCCATGCTACGGCTGGGGTGCACTGGGAGAGTTCTTCTCCAATACCGTCGTTTTCCTCTCCTTCCCGCATTCCCATGTTCCACTGCTGCCTATGAATTCCGATCACATATTCCCTTGACAGAGGCATTTATATCACTGATTAGCTATAGTCAAGTGGCTCTTCCTGCGGCTGTAGGAGGCAATCCATTGCCTTCCATTAAATGTCAATTCGATTACTTTAATACAAGATCAATGCTATAGTTCTTATCTCTGGACTCTCGTGGGGAGTTCTCACAGATTCCTTAAAAGACTTGACCCCTCTACCTCTGGCTCCTGTGACTCTTGGAGAAGTACTTAGCTTCTTTCTCATCTGTGAAAGGGAAATAGAGTTCCAAGGCTGCCATGAGTCTGAAGTGAAACAGCGACTTGAAAATTTCTAACCTAGAGTCCCCACACAGGGAGTGCTGAAGAGAATAATCCAGTTCCTTTCCCTCTGAGGCCACACGAGACGGAGGACCCTAAGACAGCCACGGCCCTGGGGAGCAAGATACACACAAGGTTCAGCCCAAAGCATTAAGGCCTTTGCTTAAATCGCTGCTCTGGCTTCGGTCACTCCCTTAACCACCTGACTCCGCCGGCTCTCAGCCCCGGAGAGCAAGTACCAGTTCTGCCCTGCCCTCCGGAAGAAAGGCCAGGAGCAAAGGGGCCCATCCTAAAAGACAGACAATAAAAGCATTCCAGAATTGAACGGAGGCACAGAGTTCCCGGTCAGCCACAAACATAGTTATTCAAAAGGTAATCAGAGAAATAGCAAGGCACAGCTCCTCCACTTTGTCTGCGTCCTAGTTCAGAGCCCCCAGGGCTCCTTCGAGCTGACTCACAAAGCCAAATGAAGCCCTTCGGGCCAATTCCTCTTGTCAAGGGGCAACGGCTTGAGTGATGCCCAGTGCAGGCAGTTTCAGGTGGCCTGGGGGTCCCGCCAGGGCCGTTTGAGAAGGTACTGTGCTCTTGGCCACTCACAGCCCAAGGTTAAGACGGGGAGCACTGGAGCCCAGCTCAGAAATGGGAGGAAAAGGGCTGCCTTTAATTCTTATCTCCCTGGCAGAGGGGAAGTTACAAAAGCCAATTTCTGAGCAGTGAACCAGAAATTAGTTAATCTCTCCTGTTACCTAGCTGTGTTTCCCCAGGCAAACCTTGATATCCCTGAGTTTCTTCGGTGAGGAAAAGAGGCGGGATTAGGTCTGTGAGACCCGTTCCCCACATTAGGAAAGTTCTTCCCTGCAACCATCTGTAGCTCATAAGTATTCTGCTACACAGGCCACAGTGAAGGGAAACAGATCAGCTATTGTTACTGGAAACATAATGGAACCTTTCTGTCTTCTCCAAGTTTTGCATTGCAGCCAAAGCTTAAGTACCAAACAATAGCTGTCAGGAACGCTCTGGTTTAAAGTCAGGTACTAGACCTTCTAGGCAAGACTTGCAAAGGGTAAAGTCAAGAGGCTGTTTTACTAGCGTAGACTATTATTCGCTCTCAAACTTTATTTAAAAAGACTACAATTTCCCTGGGGGGTTAGAGGAATGACTTCTCTAAAAGGGGTATATGCTGTATGCACCCCCTACTCACACCTTTCCCATAGGCGGGGAAATGCTTTCCCCTCATTTTAAGGCAAGTGAGCTGCGTGAAAAGGAACCTCAACATACCCACTCAGAGACACCGACAGGTGCTCCTGAAGTTTGAAGAACTCAGGGATTGCCATTCACATCTGAATCAAGTCCAAAGCAACAGGGTCGGACTGGAAGAAGGGGACAGACAGAAGAAAGAACTGACCTGGGAAGGGCCCACACTTCAAGTCAGGGTGGACAAAGGTGTGTGTGTGTGTTTTCCCAAGGTCAAATATGGACTCCACAATAGGGAACCAGCCATAGAGCTTAAAAAAGACTGCCCCAAAAAACTTCCCCCTGGAGTGAGGCGATCTCAGGGGCAAGAGTCTGCTCTGTGCCATCAGAGGTACATGGTAGGACCATTCAAAGTGGCCACCCAGACAATATTGCCTAAGTTAGTCAACTGCAGCTAGAGATTCCTACTAGGGAAATCTGTCTGGAATCCACAAACAGGTCCCCTGAGAAGGGGACCCCAAGTGCAATTGATCTATTCAGTAAGACCTCCTTGTTTCTCCTCTCTCCCCTCCTCTTAGTCAACCCTGAGGGCGGACAGACAGACGTCAGACACACTGCCTTCCTCCCCCTTCATCACTGCAGATTTCTCAGGCTGAGGCTGTCGCAAAGAGGGGGAGGGATGAAGAGGCCTCTGGCTGATATCTTTTTATGAAAATGTTCAGACACACAGCAAAAGTTGAAAAAATGTTACAGAGAACGCCTGTCTGCCCAACACCTAGATCCTTGCTTTATCATGTATCTATCCATCTCTCTAGCCATTCATTAGCCCCCTCTTAGTTTGTATGCATTTCAAAGTGAATTGCAGACATCAATATACCTCTCCTAAACATCTCAGCATGAATTAACTAGAGTTCAGTACGGTTATTGATAAGAAGTTTACGTACGATGAAATCACAAATCTTATGTATTTGGTGAGTTTTGACAAATGCATAATACATATAACCTAAAATTCTTATCAAATAAAGAACCTTAATATAACCCCAAAAGTCCCTTCATGTCCTTTCTCAGTCAATTCCCACCCATATACTTAGATTTTTTTTTCAAGCATAGACTGGGTGTGCCGAATTTGAGAAATCCCGTGTAAATTGAATCAGTTTTAAAAAGCATATAGTACTGACTCTTCATTTCAGCAAAATGCTTTTGATATTTAACCCTATTGCTGTACATATCAAGAGTTCTTCTACTTGTATTGCTGAGTAGCATTCTACAAATGAATTAATATCGTTTGTTTATGCATTCTCATGTTTATAGACACCAGGCTGTGTCCAGTTTTTGGCAGCATAAATAAAGCGATCTTCTACCAGGTTTGTTTTAAAAAATGTTTTTAATGTTTATTTATTTTTGAAAGAGAGAGTGAGTGGGAGGACAGACACAGAGAGAAACACAGAATCGGAAACAATCTCCAGGCTCCGAGCTGTCAGCACAGAGCCCGACGTGGGGCTCGAACCCACGAGCCGTGAAAGCAGTGAGATCACCCGAGCTGAAGTTCGACACCCAACCAACTGAGCCCCCCAGGCGCCCCCACCAAGTTTGTTTTTTTAAATATACATTTTGCTTAATCTTGAGGAAATACTTAACCGTGAAGTTATTGGATGAAGAGTGTAAGGGTATGTTTAGTTTTATAAGGAAACTCCAGAAAGTTTCTAAAGTCATTGTACTTTAGATTTCCACCAGCAACACGGAAGAGTTTTGGTTACTCTGCATTCTTACCGACATTATTGCTTAATCTTCCCGAATGACCATTTTGGTGGGTGTATAGTGGTACCTCGTTGTGGTTTAATTTGTATTGCTTTGATGACCAATCACATTGAGCACTTTTTCCCATCGGTGTATCATCCTTGTGAAGTGTATCTTGAAAGTTTCCCTTCTCCTGGAGGGTGGTTTTTGTTGTTGCTGTTCTTTTATATATAAAGGTAAAAAATCTTCATATACTTTCAAATCTTGTCTTTTGTCAGAAAGTGGATTTACAAATCTCCCAGTCTGTGGCTTGCATATTCATTGTCTAAATGTATCTTTTGATTAGCAGAAGCTTTACCAATTTTTCTGCTATATCCTGTGCTCGTTTTTATAAGCTGTTATTTTCCAAAAAAAAAAAATTGTTCATTTCATCCTCACGGTTGAATTTGTCCCCTTAAAGTTGTTCGCAATAGTCACTCTTTTTTTCCAGGTTTTATATATTTACTCAGAAAGTGATTCAACTCTAGAATGAGGCATTTTTAGCACTATGAAATCTAATGTCTTGAAATCCTTTTTCCCTGCAGTCCTGTTTATTACAATTTTATAATCCTGGACAAATTCTCTTATCTGAAGTTTTTCATGCATTCAGGTATTTTGCATGATGCCTGATGTGATCAGTAATAAACGTGGCAATGAAGGAGCAGCTGTGATCATAACCCTCTCATAATCTAAAAACAGGGACTTTCTTTTCTGTACCGACAGCTATAAAGTTACCAAGTTGTAACTGTCCACCTGAAAGGAACTGGCCATCTTTTCCTTGATCAATTAGTATGTCCAGCTGAGAACCTGGATAGGATTTCACAAGATGGATGAAAGCATCACGAACCTTCCATTTACTTTGATCTGTTCCCAAATATCCACGGAAGGCTCTTTTGCCCCAAGGACAGAGCACTGGGTTACAAATTGGAGCAAATGCTGATACAGGTTTGTATTTTCCAGGATTCTTCAAAGCACAAATGAGAGCTCTGTGGCCTCCCATGGAGTGGCCGAAAATAGACATCCATTGGATGTCCACTGGAAAATGGGCATTTACGAGTTGGAGAAGCTCTTCAGTTACATAAGAGTCCATTCTGTAGTTAGTTTTCCAAGGATCTTCAGTGCCAAAGTCCCAGCTCTCATCTCCTCCTGTAATACTGCAGCCACAAGCGCTGATGTCTGGAGCAATTATAAGGCTATATTCTGAGGCAGCTTGATGAGAACCAGACTTTGATATAAAATTTTGTTCTGTGCCAGTGAACCCAGACAGTGCCAGGCATTTTCCAGCTTCTGCCTTTGGTGGTAAGTAGATAGCAAATTTCATTTCGCAGTTCAGTTCAACACTGTCATGTTCGAAAACTTTCTGCAATCCTCCAAAGCACTTGTTGCTGGAAATGGGTTTATGAGTAGCAGCCAGAGTGGAAAGGCGGGGCCTCAACTTCTGAAGTTGTTCTTGATACTTCCTTATCTTTCTCATGTCTATAGGATCTGTAGAGATAACCCCTCTTTCACTTCTGATATCGAGAATTAGTGTTTTCTCTTTTTATTTTTTCATGATCAGAGTAGCTATGGTTTATTAATTACAATCTTTTCAAAGAGTCAGCTTTTGCTTTGTTAGTTTTCTCTCCTTTCTGTTTTTATTTGCCCAATCTCTGCACTTTTATCTTTATAGTTTCCTTTACACTATTTCCTTTGGGTTTTCTTTGCCTTTTTTGTTTCCCCTATATTCTTCAGGCCATTGAGTTGAGACCCTTCCCTTTTCCTAATATTAGCATATATAGCTATAAATTTCCATCTAAGCACTACTATAGCTATATTCTACAAATATTGATATGTTGTTTTTTCATTACCATTCAGATTACAATGTTTTCTATTTTCTCTTGTGATTTTTTTCTTTGCCCCATGGATTATAGCTAATCTCCAAATAGTCAAAACCTTCCTAGATATCTTGTTGTTATTTCTATTTTAATTTTGTTGTGGTCAGGGAACATATTGTGTGTGGTTTCAATTTGATTTAAACTATTGAATCTTTTTTTTTTTTCATGACCCAGACTGCTATTTACCATAGGCTGGTGAATACCATCTGCCCTTAAAAAATAAGTGTATTCTCTGATCGTGGGGTATAGTCCTCTACAAATTAGTTCAAGTTGGTTGACAGTGTTGTTCTGATTAACCGTCTTTGCTAAATTGTGTCTAGTTGATCCATCAATTGTCTGAGAGATGGCTGTTCAAATTACCAATAAAAATTGTGGATTATTTATTACTACTTATTTTGCTTCATGTAGATTGAAGCTCTGTTATTAGGCACTTATATATTTTTTTAATGTCTGTGCTTTCTGATGAATTGATTCTTTTATTATCATGAAAAGATCTTTCTTTTTCTTTTTGATTTATAACACATATTGTCCAATATTAGACTTCTATCATACTAGACTTCTATCATTTTGTTTTCATAGTATATTTTAAAAATATATTTATTTTAATCTATCTATATTTTTCTATATAAAGTAAATCTCTTATGGACAGCCTATAATTGGGTCTCGGGGTTTTGATTTTCTTAGCCAATTAACTGTCTTTACATGTTAATTGGAGTGTGTAGCTCACTAACATTTAATTTTATTAAATATTGACTTACTGGTGATTGAATGATGTGACTGGATTTAGGTCCATCATTTTAGTATTTGCTTTGCAATTTTGTTTGTTTTATGTTTGCCCTCTCAGCTTTTTGTCCTTGTTCCTTTTTTCTGACTTCTTTTGGAATATTTACACAGTTTTGATGACGCCATGTTAAATTACCCATTGAATTTTAGATTTCATGATTTCTCATTGATTTTTCTAGGCACTAAAATATGCAAGGAAGGATAAGTTTTAAATTGGATGAGACTTTAAAATTTTGAAATTAAATGGGATAGGATTTCTTAAACCCTAAAGTTGTTTAAGAATATATGGAATTCCAAAGTCTTCACCTAGCAGGTGGATAAGAAGGAACCCCATGGGCAACTGTGAAGGGTAAAGGGAAAAAACAAACCATCTCTGGTTCCTCCTTACAAGTCAGTGGATTCCAGAAATTTTGCATACTGTTATTGTTATTTTTTATAATTGTTCCAATCATTACAATTATTCCCAGACAAGAGAATAAAAGCAGTGCGAAAATGATGGCAAGAGACCAAGAATTATCAAGAGCTGTCTTTAAGCCTCACTCTATCATTTGAGAAATTCAGTCAACATGATGGCTTTTCACAGAGGATTGAAGGGTTCTTCCCTCTGTTATACCTCCTTTTACATTCTGAACAGAAAATATATCTTTCTTTCCACGGGAAGCTGTTAGAGATGTTTGAGAACAATTCCAGCTCTAGACCAAAGTCTGATGTGAGCGGAAATGTGTTTCATTTCCCTGTTTTTGACACTTTCCTTTTGCTAGCTGAGAAAGAGGCAAAAAAAATAGACATTGATGGAACCTCTACTATGGTCCAAACTCTGTGTACAGACTTTATATACATCATCTCATTCAATCCTCAAAACTACCCTATCACCGGGTTGCCTGGGTGGCCCAGTTGGTTAAGTGACCAACTCTTGATTTCAGGTCATGATTTCACCGTTTGTGGGATTAAGCTCCAAGATGGGTTCTGTGCTGAAAGTATACAGTCTTCTTGGGATTCTCTCTCTCTCCCTCTCTCTCTCTGCCTCTCCCCTGGGTGCATATGCACGTTCTCGCTCTCTTGCTCCTTCAAAATAAATAAGTAGTTTACTATTACCACGTAATTACTATTACTTCTGGCATTTTACACAAAACGTAAAGTTCACAGAGCCTAGGGACTACGTTCAAAACCTACTTAGAAATCACCAATTCATCAGGAATTCAAAAAATTGGTATGTAAATAGTACTTCTAGAAATTTCTCTGGAGGCAGTTCTTATGCTGATGTCCAAAGACATTTACAAGAATGTTTTTCCCAACACTGTTTATAAATGGAAAACTGAAAGCAGCCTAAATGTAGCCCATAATTAGAAGAATTTGGTTAGTTATGGTGTTTCCATATTATAGAACACTGCACAGATGATGACACGTCACATTAAGCTAAAAAATGACATGAACCCAAGAGATGTGCTCAAAAATATTCATTGCATTTGTTTATAAACACAAATAAAAAGGAAAAAGCACAGGTTATCTCCAAGTGGTTATTTCCTGGATGAGGGGGAGAAGATTGGAAGAGGATTTGCACTTTTTATATGCTCTGGTATTGCATGTATATGCTCTGGTTTCATGTATAACTTGTATAATTAATTTCAACTTATTTTATGGGCAGCATGATTAGTAGATAAGAAGATGACCTCGTTGCTTTAATAGAACCCTTCCTGTGACTGCAGCTGATGTCTATAGCCAGAACCTTCCCAGGGAGAAGAAGAAGGAGAATTCTAGAACCAGAAGAGAGCAATACTGATGGTGGTGGAAGGCTGGAGAAGGTAGATCTGAGGAGCCAGACTTGGCTGCAGCCCTGCCAACAACCTAGCAACCTCAGAAAACTCTGCACTTGACAAGTACTCAATAAATGAGTTGAATCGAGAAGCAAGTCCATACCAGTTGTGACTTAGAAATAAAAGCCACACACAGGAGTGCTGATGCATAGGGGCACGTGTACCCCAATGTTCTTAGCAGCACTTTCGATAGTAGCCAAATCATGGAAAGAGACCAAGTGTCCATCAACTGACGAATGGATAAAGAAGATGTGGTACATATATGCAATGGAATATTACGTGGCAATGAGAAAGAATGAAATCTGGCCATGTGTAGCAACTTGGATGGAACTGGAGGGTATTATGTTAAGTGAAATAAGTCAGTCAGAAAAAGACAGATACCATATGTTTCCATGCATAGGTGGATTTTGAGACTTAGCTAAAACCATGGGGGAGGGGAAGAGGGGAAAGGAAAAAAAGACACAGAGGGAGGGAGATAAAACATAAGAAACTCTCAAAGACTAAGAACAAACTGAGGGTGAGGGGGGTGAGAGAGGGGGGAGAGGGGGTGACGGGCATTAAAGAGGGCACGTGTTGGGATGAACACTGGGTGTTCTATGGAAACCAATTTGAAAATAAATTATTTAAATAAAAAAATAAAAAGAAAAAAGAAATAAAAGTCACATGTGTCATCAATAATAAGGTATAGGTAACATACAATGAACGAAGCCATTTTACATTCTTAAGGTCAGCAAAAACTTCAAAGCTTAGCAATACCAAGTGAAACCAAAAACAAAACGAGCTGTCCAATGTCACTTATGGGAATATAAATTATTACGACCACTTTAAATAATTTGTCAATGCCTGGTAAAGTTGGAGACAAGCCTGCCCCGCACACTAGCAATGCCACGTACATAAGAGATGCTTTTCAAGAGACCTACATGGGAATGCGTGTGGCAATAGTGGAGTACTAACGGTGTGCTATGTCCATGAGGTAGAATATTAGTCGGCAGTGGAATTAAATAGGCTAGAGTTTCACATTCAATATGGATAAATCTTGAAAAGGTAAAAACGAGCACAGAGAGCATCAGCTCTATCTGTAATGTTTCATTTTGCTAAAAGAAGGGCAAGAAAAGGGATACGGGATCACAAAAAATAAATGAATGAATCTGAAATACAGGTAGAAAAATATCCATATTTTTGAGACTTCGCTGATGGATATGTGGGTGTCAGTTCCATTAATCTCTGTCTTTTCCGTATTTTTAAAAAATATTTATTTTTGTGAGAGAGAGAGATGGTGCAAGCAGGGGAGGGGCAGAGAGAGGGAGACACAGAATCTGAAGCAGGCTCCAGGCTCCGAGCTGTCAGCACAGAGCCCCACACAGGGCACGAACTATGAGACCATGACCTGAGCTGAAGTCAGGCACTTAACCAACTAAGCCACTGAGGAGCCCCTATCTTTTCTGTATTTTTGAAGAATTTAATAGAAAGAAAAAGAGAAAAGGCATAGAAAAGAATATTTTGAGAAAGTACACCAAAATTTTAATGGCGATTAACTGGTAAGAATCTAAGGGACCTTAATTTTTCTTTTTATGTTTTTCTATGTGTTCTATTTGTACGTATGAAACATGTATTTCATTTATGACAATAAAAATATGTTATTTTAAAATAATATAGGAACGCCTGGGTGGCTCAGTCAGTTAAGCGTCCTACTTCAGCTCAGGTCATGATCTCACGGTTCAGGGGTTTGAGCTCCACATCAGGCTCTGTGCTGACAGCTCAGAGCCTGGAGCCTGTTTCCGATTCTGTGTCTCCCTCTCCCTCTGCCCCTCCCTCGCTCATGCTCTGTCTTTCTCTCTCTCTCAAAAATGAATAAACGTTAAAAAACAAATTTTAAGTTATATATATGTTGGGAGCCGTTTTGGGCTCACAGGTTGAGAAGTAACCTTAAAGTTGCATCCTGGGAATGGGTTGCACCTCCCCAATTGTAGTTGGAAGTATAGTCCTCAAAACAACGCTCTGATTTCTCCTGTTTACAGATAATTAACATTAAGGCCTTAAGGAAACACCCTGTTCTCTCCCCCCACCCTACATTTATATGTTAATTATCCTGAAACCAACATACAAGATTAAGGAAGTTGCCGCCTTGCTGGTAAAAATGAATATTGTTAAAGAGATCAAACTATGGAATGTCACTCATTGTTGTAATGTAACTCGCTACCTTTAAAAATAAAGACACTGAGACTAGCAGGTCAGAGATGCCAGAATTGCCAGGGCTGCCTGCTTGGTCATCAGATTCCATCTCACTCGTGGCTCTCTCACTTCATTTTGCCTGACCATCCGTCCTTCGTGGACCCCTAGATTCGCCGGAACAGGGACCGACTCCGGCATATATATACAATTTTTGTGACATATAATGAAACTACATGAAACACAGTTGCAGCAAAAAAGGCCCAGAATTAGACTAAGATACTACAGTCGTTTAATCCTTGGAGCTGGGGGTGACGAGTGACTTTTTTGCTCATACTTTGCTCTACACACCAATTTTTCTATAGTGACAAAGCACAATATTTATGAACATTGGCTTATATAAAAGGCTGCAGGGTTCAAATGAAAAGAAATTCAAAGAAGTTTTTCCAGCATTGTAAAATGGTCATGGTCCTGATGATAAACTAAGTTATAAAAAAAAATTCTGTTCTTAAAGAACAATTGAATTAGAGCAGATAATTTTTAAATGAAGTCTGGTACGATAGTGCAATTTATATTGATATTCCATGAATGCTAGCCCTGCTAATCAAAATATTGAGTTAAATAGCATGAGCTATTCCCTAAATAAGTTCTATGAGTGGGGGTTATTGGCAAAGGGGAACATGCCGTCCTAAGTGGCCTAGTGACCTGAGTTGTCTCCATGGAGAAGGAAGCATCAGAGTCATTTAATCAATGCCGTGTCTTTTATAAATCGACAGGAACCCTCCTAGGAAACCTGTAAGAGATAGACTCCTTATTACAACTGATATATGTTCCAATTAAATTTTTCGCATTGCCCTCCTGGGACCACCCAGCCTGAAGGGAAAGAAGATGTGATCCCAGCCTTCCAGCTTCCATCGTCAATAAGATTCTTGCACGTTAGGGGGGCCATGACCAGCCCGTTGACTAAAATCTGTGATGCAAAACCAGGGCACTGCCCAAAATCTTGAAGCTCTGCTCTAGAATAAACGCAAAGCTCTCACAACCTTAGGATGTCCCCATGCCTGTACAGAGATGTGTCTTCCAATATAAGAGCAATGTTTTCTTTCTGGAGAAAAAAAAGAATCTAGGAAAATTCTACCATCCCCTCCTCTGATACTGCTCTCCAATCCATCCCGTTGGTAACAGGCAAATCACGGGACGCACTTGCCCTCAGCCATGTTGGGTGATGGATTTTTCCAGAACACAGATGTAACCAATGATCCTAGGACATCTGAACATTATCTCAAGATATGTAAATCTAGGATTATTGCCCCAAAGTGTACAGGTTGAAAATATAGAAAATTTAAGCAACTTGCCCTGGTCATCCTTGTAGCTGATAAGCCAGGTGGCCAGAAACAAGAAGAAAGAAAACGTAACTGTGATGCCAAGAAGGCATCGGAAGCAGATCAGCAAATCAAATGCTGAATTTTAAAACTTTACATCATTTTAGCCCTGTTTTGCACTTTTCCTGGGCTAATGAGACGCTATATACACATCGCCATCCACAGTTTTACTTCCCTTGCTTTAGAGACTTCCATCGGACTAACCATAGGGAATACAGCTGGCCGCTTCCCTAGTGGTGTAATGGCCTCCTAACCCTTCCCTTTGCACTTTGCTGTCTCAACACTCAGATGAGACATACAAGGATTTTGCTGCCCCCAAGACTTTGCATCTCTCCGCTCAGCTAATTACTCCCAACTGAAAAAAATGGCTGTCCCTCATACTCGGAGAAATACGGTAATCAAGCAACTAAATGCTCCTCTCGCTAATGACATGTTTTTTCAATATGTTCAAATGAGAGGCTCATTGGAAATTATTCACTTTCTTCTACGTTGCAAAGGAAAATGAAAGGCAAATTATGGCTGTGTAACCACGTGTTCGCACGGATCCTATCCCTCTGAGTTAATTTGCCTTCCACAGAGCTACTGACAGCTAGCACCTCCCTTCAGCCTTTGCACTTACTGGGTGGAAATGATTAAAAATTTCATTTCCTCGAGGGGTCATTTAGGTTGGAGATGTCACCGACAGACAAATACAGAAGTCATAACGTCCACCAGAGAGAGTAGGAGAACAATGGTTTCCATGAGTATGTCAACAGCAGGAAGACAGAGAACAGAGGGTCTGATTTGAAAGGAACTCAGGCCTGTTTATTCACTGATTTTTCAGATGAGGAAACTGAGGCCCAGAGAGGTGAAGGGGATTGATCAAACTCTATTTGCTCATTTGTAGCAGAACTGAAACCAGAAGTAAGTGTTGGCCTCTCTCTTCCTCCGCTCAGTTCAAGATGATGTGGTCTCTGGGGTGGGGGGTAAGGGGATGGTGCTTAGGACAAAGCACCATGGCCTACTTGGAATTTTCTACAAATTCCTCAATTGTACAACTTCAGTGGTTCAAAGAAACTGCTTCACTCACACACAAACCAACACACACAGTCCAACAGAGATAATTTATCACTATCTTACGGCACTCATGGTGGGGAGCTCCACGCAGAATGAAGAAAAGGCAAGAGTCAAGGGCAAAATTGAAGGACCTGCTCTCCTTCACCCTCCAGCCCCCGCCCCCTCCCATCAGCCCTGGTGGCTCCATTTTCATCACATTTCTCTTTGATGCAAAATCCTCAAACCTTGGGCGGGCAGCTCGGCTTATCAAACCTGTTAATAGTCCATTTTTATCCAACTTTATCTGATGGAACCAAAATATGTTTGATCTTAGTATAAAGTACCCTTATCAGTCCTACTGCGAGAATGGCACTGCCCCAAAGTGAATGGAATTAAGTGCAAAGTCTTTAGAGTCAGAAAGAAATGAGTTTAAATCCCCCGTCCATCACTTCCTAGCTGTGACGCCTTGCCCAAGTCACCCACAAACTCAACAATACCTTGCTGAGTGCACTAGACTCTAGGAACTCAGAGACCAGCCCTGCCTTCCTGACTCTGGAGGCAGAGACAGATACTAACATACCTGTTGGCCAAGTTATAGCAACTGTCATAAGTGTTGGGAAGGAAGGTCCTTGGAACTGTGAGGGCATCCCCCAGGACGGTGTGTCCTTCTTGCAAAGGTCAGAAAAGGCTTGCCTTAGGGGGAGAAGCTGGAGCAGAGATGAGAAGGATAAGAGGGAGAAGTGAGGAAGAGCCGGCATCCCAGGCGAGTGCACAGTGATGGGGTGGACCATGTCCAGTCTGGGAGAGTGAGTGTGCACAGCATGGAGCAGAGAGGAGGGGCCCACGGAGAGGTCTGACCACAGTTAGGAGGTTTGCCCTCCTTCTGAGTGGCATGGGGAATGTAGAACATTCCCAAGCGTGAACAGAGCGGTCCCAGCGTGAAGAGATCGGAGAAGAACATGGATACCGCTACATGGGTAGAAGGCCAGGGCGTGATTCATACAAGAGCTAGTGACGAGGTGAATAGAAAGAGTGAACAGAATCTAGGGGATACTTAAGGACTAAAATCATTTAGGTCTTCATAATAAATTGGATCAGGGACGCGCGAGAGAGGAGTACATCAATGCCAACTCAGAGCACCTGGGCTTGTGCAACCAGTTAGGTGGTGGTCCATACTCGGAAAACCATAATTCAAGGGAGGCCAGACTGGTGACTTAACATCGGAGCCTCGGTTTCCTCATCTCTAAAACAAGGATGGTAACTCCTTTTAAGCGTTCTTACCCAATCCAACATGGCGGAGGGGCGGGGGCTGGGAGTTCCCACACACACGACTCCAGGCAATTCTCGGACACCAGCAGGGTGCCCAAGGATTCACCTGAATCCTAACACGATCTACCCAGAGACAGCATCAGATCCCACAGGTCGAGGGTTCTGTCCAAGACTACCCCCAACCCCACTTCAGACTGCGGTGGCAAGCCCCAGGCTTACCTGTGCTTCTGACCCGTGGGCTGCAGATTGGAAGTTCCAGCAACCTCTTCCTCAGGTTGGACTCCTGTGCTAGAGTGGCTCACAGAAACACCACTTCCTTCGGTTTACAGTTCATCGAAGGATATGATACAGAATATGAGCCCACAGCCACATGAAAAGACGCATAGGGTGAGGTGTGAGGTTAGAGTGTGGAGCCCCCGTGCTCTCTCCAGGGCACCACTCTCTCCGAACCCCCCTCCCGCCGTGTTCACCAACCTGGAAGCTCGCCTAATCTCGTCCTTTGGGTTTTTATGGGGGCTTCATTACATAGTCCCGACTAAGTCATTGGTCCTTGGCTGATTCAATCTCCAGCCCCTCTCCCCTACCCCACCCCCAGGTCTGGGAGTTCCGCCCCTCCAATCACAGGCTTGGTTCTCCTGGCAACCAGCCCCACCCCACCCCCATCAGTAGGTTACTGGAGAGCTTTCCAAAAGTCACCTCATTAACATAAAAAAGGTAACTGTGTTGCCCTTATCACAGGAAACCTCAAGGGGTTTAGACGCTATAAACCTGAAACCCTGGACCAGAACCAAATACATGAGGAATATATTTTGATCACTTGAATGATCAAAAATATATTTCTCGTAAATCACAATGTTGCGTACATAAATCACGACGTTGTGGGAAGCCTTAGAGAAGGTTCCTAGAAAGTGCCTGGGGTATGGCACACCCTGAAATAAATGGTAGCTATCCCCAGAGGCTGTTCTTTCTTAATCTGATTGCAAATTCAGGATCTCAGGCGTTCAATTCTCTTCACTCTCATCTCTGACCATTCCTTCAAACTGTCAGTTTATGGATCTAATCATCCTAAATCGTCTCCATTATGCCATACTAGCAAAATAGGCAAGGTAGCAATTGCTCTTATAAACTTATTATTGTAAATGTCACAGCTACAGTTTAGCTCACAATGGCCCACTTTGCCATTGAAGGGAAAACATGCATTGCAAACATAGTTCCCATTATTAGCGAAATGCTCGTGCACAAATGTGTTTATTAAGCAAGGGCAAAGTGTCGGGTCATTTAAGGGGAGCTGAAAAGCAATGCTCTCAAATGGAAGCGAGAGAGAAAAAATAACACCTACACAGCACTCAGAGTTCATACAGCCCAGTCACAAACTGTATCAGCTGAACCTCACACTGCAGGGGGCGGGGAGGAAAGGCAGGTGTTTTCATTGTTATTTTTACAGGTGAGATTAAGTTAGAAAAACTTAGCTTTGCTCAAGCTTACAAAACAAGTTAGTAATAGAAATGATTTAAATACAAGTCTCTGGCTTCCCTTTCTGTATGTGTATCAGAATCCCCCCTTCCACCTCTGCCAATGTCAAACCACTCAACAGAGACCATAAAAATCACGCAGCCACCAAACAGAGGAACAGGGCAAAATCAAAACTCAGTGGAACTCTCACGCTGATATGTTATCAATGCATTATTACTTCACTATGATTGCGGTTGTCATTAACAGACAAGATGAGCTGAATGATTCGCACATACCAAGCTATATGTTAGACACTCCGCGTGCAAGATCTCATTGAACCTTTACGGCAACCTATAACGTGGATGCTTGTATAAATTAGAATTATAAAAAACACGGATGAAGATGGAGGCTTCGAAAGTTTCAGTTGCTTGCCCAGTTCCTAAATCCTGGTCTCTTTTCACAGCCACTATGCTAGACTGGAAGGCTTTTAGGGGACGTATTATACACAGAGTCAAATACCAATTAAGCTAAGACAGTGAATAATTTCAAATTATCCTGATTTTTTTGGAAAATCACACAATGTCTCCCATCATCCTACCAGAAAAGTAAATAATCTAGTTCCCCCATTCAGTGAGCAAATGTGTATGAGCCCTTGCTGGACCAGAGATACTTGTAATGGTACCTTCGGAGTACCGAGATTTGTAGCTCAAATTTCGATCTTGGCTCTGCTCCTTACCTGTTAGAAAATCTTGGTCAAGTTACTCAGCAGCTCAGACACTTAATTTAGTAGTCTGTGAAATGGGGGTGATAATAATTCCAACATCATAAGGTAAGTGGGACCACAGGCCTCAGACGTTCAGCATGATGCCTGGGACGTGGTCGGTGCTCCCCTCTTATTTGCTATGATGATATTATATTTTGATGATCCTCCAAATAGAGAACAGATGTGAGTTTCATTCTATAGAAAGGAAACTGGGGGGCCCCTGGGTGGCTCAGTCGGTTGAGTATCCGACTTTAGCTCAGGTCATGATCTCACAGTTCATGAGTTTGAGCCCCGCGCCAGGCTCTGTGCTAACAGCTCAGAGCCTGGAGCCTGCTTTGGATTCTGGGTCTTCCTCTCTTTCTGTTCCTCCCCTGGTCATGCTCTGTCTCTCTCTCTCTTTCTCTCTCTCAAAAATAAATAAACATTAAAAAAAAAAGAAAGAAAAGAAACTGGTTTCAAGACATAAAGTATTTTGCATAATCTCACGCAGCTTGTAAATGATAAAACAAAGATAAGAAATCGGGTCTTCTAAATACAACATAACAAATTTTTGTCATTAAAACCCCCCACAGCTTTCTAAGGAGAACGGATGGATCCTGGTATCTCGAGGTCTTGAAAATAAAAGCAGGGTGGAGCCGAATGGCTTGTCACACAGAGTTGAGAGGTTAAAAGATCTAGAAGGTGATTCAGAAGTGGAAAGGAAGGACAAAGGGTTAGAGGCATGGAGCAGAGTGTCGGAGAAAGTGGGGAGAGGAGGTGACAAGAGAGAAGGGCTGGAAAAAGAGACAATGTCCACAGGGATCTGAGAAATTGGCTCCAAGATTTATAATATACTGCCATCCTCCTTCTATCTTCAGAATTGTCGTGAAGATCTAGCCTACTTATACACTTAGGTGACCCCCATCTGAAACTGGGTGAGGAGTGGCAAGAGACACCACCTAGGACAACCGCCACCAAGGCACTGTCACGGGAAAGCAGTGGAGCCTGTGTTCCATGTTTCGTAAGGAGGATAAAGGGTGTGGAATTAGACTGTACAGATCGGGTGTGGCTGAAAGAGGAAGGTAGGGAGGAAATCACCCAATTCTGTGCCATCTGAGAAAATACAGCAAGCAGCTTTGGCTTCTAGGATACCATTCTTAGTCCAGCCAACTTATAGCGGGGACGCAGACCATTCATTCAGAAAGCTGTTCCTCCTGTCACAAAGCCTAGAAGAGGATCCTACGTGGAAATGCTCGCTGACAGCCCTTGAAGAGACATGCCTGATTTTCATAGAAGCATTAAACTGGAGAATTTGCATGGTTGCCCCTCCTCGTTTATTATTTCACCATGCTAAATAAAGGCCGACCAGGGGGTTCCGACAGAGCACACTGAAGAAAACACATAGTCCCCTTAGTTCTGTCCTTTCCTCTTTGACAAAAATATAACTGATGAAAAACAGAATCTTCGTTGGCCACATATGACTGAAGTTCAAATACTTGGGTTGTTGGGCTTTAAAACCAGACCTGCTAAGATATCATTTGCTTTCATGTCTTTTAGCCTGGACATAGTAATAATTGCTTGCACCTGCTGGTGGTAGTTAGCAAGAGGGATGGGGAAGAGAGACAAGGGTGGGGAGCAGGGCACTCAGGGCAGAAAAAATGGACCAAGAAAGCTGATCTCTCTCCTTAGGAGACCGAACAAATATATCCCTGCCATGTTTTGTTTAGAAGAAGGCAGTCTCGGGGCACCTAGGTGGCTCAGTCAGTTAAGCATCTGATTCTTAATATTTGGCTTAGGTCATGATCCCAGGATCATGGCATTGAGTCCCACCTCAGGCTCCATGCTGACAATGCCAAGCCTGCTTGGGATTTTCTCTCTCTCTCTCTCCCTCTTTCTCTCTGTACCTCCACTGGGCTCTCTCTCTCTCTTTCTCTCAAAATAAATAAACATTTTAAAAAGAAGAAGAAGAGGGCAGAATTGATGCTCCATTAATCCTCCCTTCTCTCCTCATGCCTCCCTCAACCTCTTTCAAAAAGTACCATATAAAAGACCACATAGGACAGGTGAAAGATAATAGCATGTGGAGTCAAATGATCTGGGGGTGGGTCGCGCTGTCTACCGTTGATTGGTTGAGCAATTCTAAATAAATGCTATACCCCATTTGGTTTTGCTTCTCCTCATGTAGGAAACACAGTTATGAGTATGATCAATGAGATAATGCAAGTACTATGTATATTCCCATGAATACTTATTAACATTAAGGGACAAAAATATATTGGATCAAGGATTAAAACATAAGACCCTAGAATATAAAACTCCTAGAGGAACCCATGGAGGAAAACTCCATGATATTGGGCTTGGCAGTGGCTTCTTGGATTTGACACCTAACACACAGGAAATAAATCCCGAATTAGACAAATGGGACCTCATCAAATTAAAAGGCTTCTACACAGCAGGAAGCAATCTACAGAGTGAAAAAGCAAACTAAAGAACGGGAGAAAATGTTTTCAAACATGAGGAGGAATTACTATCCAAAATATATAAGGACCTCCTACAACTCAACAGCATTGACACAAATAATCTGATTTAAAAGTGAGGCAAAGAGGGTGGGAGGGTGGTTCAGTCAGTTGAGTGTCCGACTCTTGATTTCAGCTCAGGTCTTGATCCCAGGGTTGTGGGTTCAAGCTCTGTCTCGGGCTCCGCACTGAGCTTAGAGTCTACTTAGATTGTTTCTCTCTCTCCCTTTATCTCTCTCCTCCACTCACATACTCTCTTTCTCTCTTAAAAACAAAAAAATAGAGCAAAAGACTTGAATAGACATTTACCAAAACAAGATTGGACCTTACTTACTTTGCTCCACTAAATGTGCCGGACTGACGTGTCTTCCATTCACCAAGCTCTCCCATCCCCACCTAATTTGCAGACATGTTTTTCTGTCTTCTGAACCAAGCTATTCCACCCATTGGCCTGACTACAGTCACCAGCCCCCAGCCTGCAACAACCAGAGCGGAGGCACATGCAGAAAGTCTGAGTTAGGAAGTCAAGGAGTCCCCCCACCTGCCCACAGAATCTCAGCAGCCTGTGGGGAAGATGGCCCCAACAGACATGCATGCTCCCCTTTCTCGTGCTTCAATTCTACTATTTATGAGTGTGTTTCAACTCCAAATGTGACCTGGAGAAGAAGGTTGCCCTGTGAAGTTTGCATTTACTACGACTGCGGCGCCTGCATTTTCCAAGACCGCACAGGTAAATATGGCAATGGAATTCCAATAGGCCTCCACAGGGTGAGCAGTCTACAGCCCATGGGTGAAACGTGTCCCATTGCCTGCTTTTGGAAGGCCCAGGAACCAAGAAAGGTTTCCATGCTTTTACATGGTTGAAAAATTTCGAGAGAAGAAGAATATTTCATGGCATGTGAAAATTCTATGAAATGATGTGAAAATTATATAAAATTCAAATTTAGCATCCATAAATAAAGTTTCATTGGACCACAGCCAAATGCAATCATTTACACATTGTCTATGGCTGCTTTCCCACCACAATTGCAGAGTTGAGTATTTGCCACAGAGACCATACGGCTGGGAAAGCCTAAACTATTTACCACCTAGCCCTTGATGGAAAAGGCTTCTTGACCCCTTTGAGCTTCTGCTCAAAGGCTACAGATTCATTTATATGCAAGAACAGGTCAAGACAGAACTCTGGTTCGTTCCAGCCTGACCCGCTTCATCAGCTATGAGCATAATGCTTTCATCCTTGCCCTTTTCAACACATTTTTAATAACTCTCTTCATGCCATCACCCTGTCCAGAAACCTTCCCTATACTTTTATAATCAGGGAAACATCTTTTTTTAAGTTTATATATTTATTTTGAGAGAGAGAGAGAGAGGACAAGCAGGGGAAGGACAGAGAGAGAGAGAGAGAGGGAAGGAGGAAGAATCCCAAGCAGGCTCCAGGTTGTCAGCACAGAGTCTGACATGGGGCTGGATCTCATGAACTATGAGATCATGACCTGAGTGGAAATCAAGAGTCGGACACTTAACTGACTGAACCACCCCAGCGTCCCTCAGGGAAACATCTTTTCATGTGTCAGTGGTTCTCCACCATGTATAGAACTAAATCCAAAATAGTCGTGATATGCCTTGAGAGCCATTCAACTCTAGCCCGAGCCCCCATCTCTTTTTGAAACAAGCATCCTGCTGCCATGCTCCCCACTCTGCCACAATGCCTTTCAGCTTCATTGACCTAGCAGCTCCCTTACTGTCCTTGAAGTCCAGCCCAAAGCACCACTCCCCTGTTCTTCATATCCTCGATCAGAAGACTATTTTGTTCAACAATGTTTCCACCAAGACACATACCTTTTATGAACTTCTGCAAAGACATGTATCCTATTACCTTGAAATGACGCACGTGTGCGTCTAGCCTGACCCTATCTACCCTGTCCACCAAGAAGTGAGCCACAAACCGTGGTTTCTTCCTCTTTATGAATCCAGCACTTGGCATGAAGAAAGACTGTAAAATTTATAATAATTTAATAATAATAGTTATGATTCCTCTTATTGTCTTTTTCATCTCAGTAGTTGAGAAGAGGATTTTTTTTTTTAAGAGAGAGAGTGGGGAACCTGGATGGGTCAGTCAGTTAAACATCTAAGTCTTGATTTTGGCTCAGGTCGTGATCTCACAGTTCATGAGACTGACCCCTGCATCGGGCTCCACGCTGACAATGAGGAGACTGCTTGGGATTCTCTCTCCTTCTCTCTCTGCCCTTGCCCTGCTTGCACATTCTCTCTCCCTCTCTTCTCTCTCTCTTGCTCTCAAAATAATTAAATAAACCTTTAATGAGAGAGAGAGAGCACACGCTCAGAAGCAGGGGAGGGGCAGAGAGAGAGGAAGTGATAGAATCTTAAGTAGGCTCCATGCTCAGTATGGAGCCCAACACGGGGCTCAATCCCACAATCCTGAGATCATGACCTGAGCCAAAATCAAGAGTCTTGCACTCAACTGCTTGAGCCACACATGCACCCCTAGAACAGGACTCTTAAAAATAAAATATAACCATAGACATAAGACATGTCTCCACAGATTCATCCTAAGTAGCTCTGTGACCTTAAATAATCCTCTTAACTTTTCTGAGAGGTACATTTCTCATGTGATAGAAAATAAGGATGGGATCTAAGCGGCCGACTTTACCTACTTCAAGGGAGAGGATGAGAATCAATCGTAAAAACAACAACCAGCACGATTAGTATACATTCGCATTTCTAAACATCACTAGTTTCGAAAGTACTTTCATAAACAAGTTATTTTATGTTGGCAAAAACAACAACAGCAACAACCACCACCAATGCCCAAATCGCGTAATGTCAGTAAAAGCTATTTATAAATTGTAAAATACACATATGAAATAATAGGGCTTTTAGTTTGTATTATAATAACCACCTGGCATAGTTCAAAACCTCCCAAGCTAGGCTGGCAGACAGAGGAGGCTGTTTGGAGGGCTCATAATGCATTGCAGAGGAACAGTAATTTCATTTTGTATGGTAATGAAAGTGCCGTCTGGCTTCCTATACTTCAGCTTGTCTATGAGGAAATAAAACAACACCTCACAAGTTCAGGGACCTTAGATTTTTGCAGGATACTTCCACATCCATTATCTGATACAACCCTCAGGACTGTCCCCATTCGAGATCAAAAATCCATTCAGAGTTGTAAATGGCTTGCCTTAGCCCTTCCAGCCAGGGAGAAAGGACTGCAATTCGAACTGACGTCCTCCCATTGCAAGTGCCTGATTTTCCATCATTTCAAGAGCCTGTAACACCCAAATATTTGAGATCATCTATTCTACCATCTTTAGAAATTAAGAAATTGAGACTAAGAAATTACAAATCCTCTAAGGTCATACAATTCAGGAGAAAGTTAGGAATCCAAGCGGGACACTTCCCCCTTGGTCCCTAAATAGTTATATTTTCTCTTCTGTGGTAACCAGCCTCAAAGATGGCCTCCAGTGATCCCAATCTACTGGTATTTACACTGTAGTATCATCTCCTTCCACACTGAAGAGCGCTGACTTGAACCAATAGGATGTTGAGGAAATGGCAATGTGTACTTCTGATGCGAGGTCATAGAAGACATTGTGGGGGCGCCTGGGTGGCTCAGTTGGTTGAGCGGCCGACTTCAGCTCAGGTCATGATCTCATGGTCCTTGCGTTCGAGCCCCGCGTCGGGCTCTGTGCTGATGGCTCAGAGCCTGGAGCCTGCTTCAGATTCTGTATCTCCCTCTCTCTCTGCCCTTCCCCTGCTCATACTCTGTCTCTATGTCTCTCAAAAATTAATAAACGTTAAAAAAAAGTAAAAATCTCTTTAAAAAAAAAAAAAAAAAAAAAAAAAAAAAAAGAAGACATTGTGATTTGTGTCTTGCTTCCATGAACCATTTAGTCTGAGGGAAACCAGCCGCCATGTTGTGAGGACACTCAGAAGCACTTTGGAGAAGTCCACATGGCAAGGAGCAAACACTCTGCCAAGAGGCAGCACCAACTTCCCAGCCGTGTGACTGAACCTTTTTAGAAATGGATCCTCCGGCTTCATTCAAGTCTTCGAATGACTGCAGCCCCTGCCAATATCTTGACTGTGACCTCGTAAGAGAGATCCACCCAGCCAGAACCACCCAGCCAAATCGCTCCTGAATTCCTGACACACAAAGGTCTGTGAGATAAATGTTTGTTGCCATTTAAATCACTCAGCTTTGGGGGTGCCTGGGTGGCTCAGTCGGTTAAGCGGCTGACTTTGGCTCAGGTCATGATCTTGCAATTTGTGGGTTCAAGCCCTGCGTCCGGCTCTGTGCTGACAGCTCGGAGCCTGGAGTCTGCTTGGGATTCTGTGTCTCAATCTCTATCTGCCCCTCCCCGACTTGTGCTCTATCTCTCAAAAATAAATAAATGCAAAAAAAATTTTTAAATCACTTCGCTTTGAAGTAATTTGTTATGAAGCAACAAATAACTAACATACTTTCCAGCACGGGCAGTAGTTTCTCTGAGGTATAAACACATTCTTCTTTCTTCTCCTGGATTCCAGGGTTTCCTTCCTAAAATGTAGTCATAAATCCATGTTTCAGTTGTTTCCTAACGTCACTCTCAGAGACATTAATAAAATGAAAGATGTTGCTTCAGTAATCTGATTCTCCGTGGCCTTCCCCCAGCTAGATGCCCCAGAAGCTTTCCATCTCGTCCCCACGCAATTTCCTCATGGTACACTCAGTCTAAAGGCCAAGATAAGGCTGACTGGAAAGTGTGGATGTCACATACTCTATATCTGATCTGTCCTCTGAGGAACACATAATAAGATCTCAGTTACATCTGTCGAAAAATTGGATCCCGAAATGATAGGATCCTGGTACTTAAATATATTCTTGTTTATTCAGTCTCGACTCCATGTTTCTCTCTTCTTTAAATACTTCTACCACGCTCCTGTCCTTCATGATTTATCATCCTTATTACCGAGAAACCAAAACCATAGAAACTGGTTATTAGCAGTAAACATCCTCATCTTTTTAAAAAATGTATTCATCAGTCAGAACCCCTTCTTTTTCCAAAGCAAATAAATCGTGAAGCTTCTGGTCCTCCAGAGACTGGATCATTTATATGACTCTCTCGAGAATTGGAAATAAAGGGTGAAAATCCTGAATTCATCCCCTCCCTGCCCTACAAAAATCTAAGACACCTGTCAAGAGAAAGGAGACAGGATGCTGGCCTATCAGAATATTTCTACGGGGCCTAGCTACATGACCAGGAACACCCGTCACCAAGTCTTTGCAGTGGGGGCGCGAAAGGAAGAGAGCCCGCAACGCCTTCCAGAAATATTCAGTATTATAATGAGAAACAAATGAGTTCATTACAAGCGCTTCTCAAACTTTCGAGCGTGGGCAAGTGATGTAGAGATTTTAGTAAAATGCAGATTCTGGAATATGGCCTGAGGTTCTGTATTTCTAGCAAGCCGCCAGGAGATGCCGGCGCTGTTGGTCTGAGGACCTCATTTTGAGTGATGAAGATGTAAGGGAATCATAGCTATTAGCAACTATTATTGCTGTTGTTAACATGATCTCCAGAGCAAGACGGCCAATGCCGGGGAGTGGCGGCGCGAGGACTGAAATCCAACATGACCTACCCTTGCCTTGCAACCCCCATGTGGCCTCTGAAAAGGAGCAGGTTGTGCTCGGCTCAGGGTTAGGCAACGCTTCCAAAGAGACCTCCTGCCAGTGGTTTACCAGCCCAGTGCCTTCCCTTGTGACAGTGCCGCCCTGATATCTCAAAGGCTCCAGCAAATAATTCCTGCAGAGGAGTTATGGATTCATTATAGCTTCCATCACATTATCACATGCTGAGGACTTTCCGGGTTGCCCAGAAAACATCTGTCATCAAAGACAGATTCAATCAAAAATAAAAATTGAGGCTTAATTCAGCCTGGGGAGGAAACCGATTAACCAGGACATGGGAGGTTCACCCCCTGGGCCACATCTCAGGGATGAGCAGGGGCTGTGTTCATTAGAATCAATTAAGCACTGTCTACCCCAGGGATCACGGAGGGGGGGAGGTTCTCTTCCAGGACTGCGTGGGCCTGGAGACATGGGCACAGGGCTTAACTCTGTTGCTTCTCAGTGGAGGGCTGGGCCTGAATAAGCAGATATTTGGCTTCACAGAGTGTCTGATGAGGTTGCAAAGACAAGCCTGGCACTATTTTTTTACACTTACAGCACTTTTGAAGCAAGAGTGTTTTGCACTGTTACACGAGTTTATCTTAAATATGCCAGTAGTCATGGGGGAAAAAGCAGAGACAAATTCTGAGAAAGAGAAAGAAGTGGGCAGTGCTTACATTCTAAATCTCTGGCATCGGACCCTTTAGGAATCGCGTTCGTTGAACTTCGGCGTTAGTGCAGGTGCATCGGGAACTAGCCGCAGAAGGTCGAGACCTAGTGACGTACTAGTTTAAAATTGGACTAGGGAGAGTTAGAACTAATAATAGCTACTGTTTTTTCTCTGGCACTTTGTTGAGCACAATAAATGCATTATCAGAGTAAGTCTCTCCTGTAGTCTTAGAGGATGTTACCAAGAAGTGGAATGACATTACTCGTCTATTTCCATAGGGAGAATCAATGCTTTCAATGACTCCACTGTTTAATCTCAATTGAATCTTTGGTAGAACTTCAAACTGGTCAGAGTGGCTAAAATTAATAAATTGGGAAACTATAGATGCTGGAGAGTATGTGGGGAAACAGGCACCCTCTTACACCATTGGTGAGAATGCAAACTGGTGCAGCTGCTCTGGAAAATGGTGTGGAGGTTTCTCAAAAAAATGGAAGCAGAACTACCCTATGACCCAGCAATAGCACTGCTAGGAATTTACCCAAGAGATACAGGAGTGCTGATGCATAGGGGCACATGTACCCCAATGTTTATAGCAGCAATTTCAACGATAGCCAAATCATGGAAAGAGACTAAGTGTCCATCGACTGCTGAAAGGATAAAGAAGATGTGGTGTATATATATATATGTACAATGGAATACTACATGGCAATGAGAAAAAATGAAATCTGGCCATTTGTAGTAACATGGATGGAACTAGAGGGTATATGCTAAGTGAAATAAGTTAGTCAGAGAACCATATGTTTTCACGCATAGGTGGATTTTGAAAGACTTAGCAGAAGACCATGGGGGAGGGGAAGAGGGGGGAAAAAGCCACAGAGAGGGAGGGAGACAAAATATAAGAGACTCTCAAAGACTAAGAACAAACTGATGGTTGATGAGGGTTATGGGAGAGGGGAGAATGGGTGATGGGTATTGAGGAGGGCACTTGTTGGGATGAGCACTGGGTGTTGTAGGGAAACCAATTTGACAATAAATTATAAAAAAAAATAAGAAGAAGAAAAAAGAATCTTTGGTGAAACAAGAGACTCAGCATCAGTCAGAACACAGAGTTTGAGAGAGCACACAAGAGAGAAGAGAATGGAAGGGTCTTGTTTCTACTGACCAAAAGATCGTCACTATCACCTAGGTTTTTTTTTTTTTTTTTTTTTTTTTTTAGTTATAAAAAAGCATTCTGCAGAATCCTAGTAAGCTTTATTTGTGGGCAGCATGCTGGAGGTTCAGACTAGTTCTAGATGTGGCTATAGTTTCTTACTAAAGCTTCTTTCTTGCCTTCATTTAGAGCCGCACCCATTGGAGGAGGGTGGTACTGCCCTGATGGAATTCTCACCTGGCATCACAAAGGGGGAGTCTGCACCCAGGTTGCTGATGGGCTCTGGGAACTCTGAGAAGACAGGTAACCTTTCTGATCCTGTGTCCTCATCTGTAAAATGGAGTTCACTCTACAGGCTTATTGAGATGTGCAGAGTGAAAATCCTTGAGCATGCTGTACAAGCGTTAGGTACCATCCTTAGAGACAACTGGCTCTCCTTTCTTCCCCAGGGAACATGCCCTGCCCCAAGTATCTTTAGTTACTACTTCCCTCTAAGGGAACTGCAAGAGATACATGAATCATCAGAGCACACAGCACTGTCTTTGCTTTCTTCAGGGTCATTTTTCCTCTGTCTTCTCTTTCTGTTAGCAACATGGCCTTTGAGGACTGACAGTGACCCCCCCTTTGGGTGGCTCACTCCTTCATGCCCAACCAGAAGTCTCTTTTGGAAACTGAAACATGTCTCCTTCCAGCATCCACCCTGTAAGAGTTAAGTTGACATGAAGATAATCTGAAATCACAGGCAAACCACCCAATTCAGTTCTATCTGACATTAGATCATGGACACAAGAACATGCAAGTACAGATGCCTACACATGTTCACATAAGATATGCAACCTCAGTGTGACGGGAATCTCTTGCCCTATCTCAGGCTCCCTGTCAAAGCAGGTCTCCACCAACTGGCGGTAATATCCTAGGACAAAAGCTTTCCAGTGAAGTCAAGGTGGGGCCATTTACTGATCATCTTGGACCAAAGCCTCAATGCCAAAGCAAGAACAAGGTGAGGAATGGGCTGAAGTCTTCCCAATCTGAGAGGGGTGGTCTCCATATCTCTGTGACCATCCCCTAGTGCCAAAGTGGTCTAGCTTCTGGGAGTATTGACCGCGACTTGTTGTGTTGACTGCCCACAACCCCTCTTCCAGGCTACCACTGTGCACTGGCCAAGCGGGCTTCAACCGTCTGGAAGAATGCCCCGTGCACTTCAGGCGGGATGCAGGCACCACCCATACAAGCAGATGCACGACTTTCTAACTCAACCGCAGCTGTGATCAGAGGTGGACCCACCAGGATGTGACGAGCAACAGCAAAAGGGTATGCTACACAAAGATATGTATCGTAACCCCCGTCTGTTCCTTTCACTGTATGACGGTTGGGCAACTTCTGTGGAAAGCAATTTAGTAATGTTTCCAAATGAAAAACACATGGGCCACTTGTTCAGGAAGTTCAGATTCTAGAGATTGGCCGTGTGAATACTCACTCATGTGTGAAATGTCATATGTACAGTATTTATTGAAGCAACATTCGTAATGGCAAGCAAATTAGGAGGAGAAGAACTAAGCGTCAATCAATATGGAACTCATCAAATAAGTAATGATACATCCACAGAGCAGTGGCATCATGGTGATAATTAACTATTCTTAGCAAGCTGCGTGAATTGATAGCTAACAAGTCAGAATGGACGCTCGATAGATAAGAACAGAAGCCAGCTGGCACGCCCGTGACCATGCGCACGAGCCAAATGTCAGTCACGAATGGCAAACCATGTGGCAGTTAAGCCATGTGGCCTCCCTGCAGTCCCAGTTCTTGGTCTTGCTTTTAAAGTTGATTTTAGATCATTGCTCAGTCAAGAAGCTCAGGCTGCAAGTTCAACCATCTTGCCCTCTATTCCCCTGGCTGAATTCTTCTGTCCTGAGAACACAGCCTTCTTGTAAGCATGGAATGACCATGCTTCTTTAAAGGGTGAATGGAAGAACGTACTCATTACATGAGGCTTATTATGTAGCTATTAGTAAAGCTGGGGATTTTTTCCTGCTCTGCTCTCCATTTTATTCTAGATGTTTAGGCAGCTGATTGGATCCTAAAGCCAGAGTCCTGCATATGAGTGGCCAGACCTCACAGAGTTAAACTAATTCCACAGCAGGATCCCTTCATCAAGCAAACTGATAAATCATGCACGGCAGGGTTTTTTCTTCTTCCTGATAGCTTTCCTCTCAGCTTTAATATGCACACAAAATTGTACCAGCCAGAAGAAAAAGAGTCCAGAACGTGGAATCCTCCTCAGTCTCCCCAGTGGGAACTAAGAGGCTGGAGACCTATGTCCAGCCCCATCTGAAAAAATCCCCCCAATTTGGCTCCTGTATTCTGTGTCTTTAAAGGCAAAGAAAATTCACCAAACCGAGGCGTGCTTTTTAAATCTCAAAAGAGGCTCAGCCAGGATCCCATGCCTAGAATCGTGCCTTATTTTCCAAGTGAAAAAGAAATTCTGGTGCTGGACTGGACCCTCCTGGGGAGCGAGTTAGCCCTACAGGGTCCCTCCGGCACCCATTTAGGCAGCTGTCCCTCTTTCGGCTTCATCATATGCTCAGCCATGGGCAGGATGTCAACAGAGTGAGATGCACCTAAAGCAGCCATTAGCATTAAGACTCTCAGGGAAGCAAAAGCATTCCTCATCCGGCATTGGTCTGGCATTCTGCCTCTTCCTGGTGGGAAGAAATCCCTGAAGATAAGAGGAAAACTTCCCATGGCAGGGTTAATGCCAGGAGTGGTGCATATTCCTCACAGTGTAGGAGAAAGTCTCTGTCCATTAAAAACATCTTTCTTTGGGGCGCCTGGGTGGCTTAGTCGGTTAAGCGGCCGACTTCAGCTCAGGTCATGATCTCACGATCTGTGAGTTTGAGCCCCGAGTCGGGCTCTGTGCTGACGGCTCATCAGAGCCTGGAGCCTGCTTCAGATTCTGTGTCTCCCTTTCTTTCTGCCCTTCCCCTGCTCACGCTCTGTCTCTATGTCTCTTAAAAAATAAAAATAAACGTTAAGAAAAAAACTTTCTTTGACGTTTTATGAAGGACTGTGAACAATCCCATACAGTATGTTCCCCCTCTCTTTTCCCAACCGTGGAGACAAGAGTTGGGATCCACAGCAGCTTATAACAAAGCACATGGTGAGAAGGCTCATTCATCACACTGACAAGGACTGCAGTAAAATTTCAAAGAATTGGGCACCATTCAGCAAGGCTCACGGGGACTGACTGTGATGATAACACTTGTCGATTCCCTAGTCTCCAGGAGGAATCTTGGAGCCCATGGAGCCATGGGGAGATTGGGGGCTGCAGAGGGAGACAGGAGCTGGCGGGGAAATAAGGGTGCAGTGCAGAGAGGAGAGGTGCGTGCATCAGCATCTGGTTGGAGCATCAGTCTCCCGACAGGCTGGTCCTATTTCCCTGTCTTGTCTCAGGACTGAGAATCTTGCTCAGGACTGAAACAGACATAGAGATGCTAAGCTCTCCTCATGAACTCAGAAAAGTCCAAAGTGTAGAAATGCAAGGTTAGGCCTTTCCCACCTAGACCTTTTAGCTAATGGAAGGGAAACATGACACAGGTTTTTTCATTACTATTTTTAAATACCGTTCAAATTAGTAGAGGCAATATACCTTCCATTAGGACTTTTATTTTCCATTTGTCATTTGGAATATTTCAGATATATAAAACAGCCCTGTCCCTGCCCATTAGATTCTCTTTTCTCCTCAATCTCCCATGACACTTACTCTAAGTTTGGTGCATATTTTTCCCATATGTTCATCCATACTTTAATTACATAACGTATATACACCTGACCCTTGAACTGCACGAATCCACTCATAGGTGAATTTTTTTCATTTTTAAGAAATGACAGCAAAAGGCACAAGACATTTATTTACAGCTGCTCACCCCAGTCTCCAGAGAACAGAATGGAAGGCTGTGCCTTCAGGCAGAGGTTGTGCCTACTGTCCTCTGAGTACAGGGGGGTGGGGTGGGGGTTCAACCACCCATCCTCCACCCACCCTGCTTCGAGGTCATCAGCAGCCCCAGGGCTGATACCAGCAAGTGCTGCAGGTCCTCCCATATGCAGACAGGCTGGTGGGGTCAAGCATGGGGACTGGTGGGCAGGACGCTGGGCTGACACAGAGCGAATTATCCAGAGGGCAGGGGTGATGCTTTGCAGGGAGTCTCGAAGCCCCAGCGCTCCTGCCCTCTCTCCCAGCAGTGCTCCATGCCCCGTTGCAGGGGCCTCAGACCCCTCCTGGATTAGACTTGCACCCCTCCTTTCTGCTACTGCACCCCAGTCCGTCTGTCTCCTGGAGCCCAGCACACTCACGAGTGACCATAGCTATCATGGCCATGGCAGGCGGTGCACCTCCAGGTTCTGTTGCCTCTTGCCTGCACCATCCAGGCTTCCTACCGAACTGAGGTCTCCACCCTGGGGAAGATCTCCATCCTGGGCCCCCCTGCCATCCCCCAGCGCCCCTGTCCAGCAGATCCAGCTTGGCCTGCCCACAGGCAGATTTTTTTCAATAAATATACACACAGTACTGTAAATGTATTTTTCTTTTCTTATGATGTTCGTAATATTTTCTTTTCTCTAGCTTACTTTATTGTAAGAATCCAGAATATAATACATGCAGCACACAAAATATATGTTACCATTAACATATATGTTCATGTTACTGATCGGGCTTCCAGTCAACAAGCGGCTACTAATTACGTTTTTAAGGGAGTCTTAAGTTATTCATGGATTTTTGGCTGCAGGGACATCAGTGCCCCTAACCCATGCATTGTGCAAGTGTCAACTGTCCTACTAAATAATACCTAGTATAATTTTGCATGCATTTAATTTTTAAAAGATACACATACATCCTTCTGCATTTGCTATTCACCCATATTGATACATCTCTAGTTTAATCTAGCTGCCATTTAATAATCCATTTTATGAATCCGCCCCAATTAGTTATCGCATCCCTTATTGGTGGGTATTTAACTTGTTTTCAACTTTTCACTAGTGTGGTAGTAAACAGCAACACACATCCTTGTGCTTGTCTCCTTGTGCACACGTGAAATGGTGGTGGTACATTTTTAATGGTACAGTACATCTGGAAGATATTTTCATGCCCGTGCATGGTATTTCGCTCATCGTTTTAGCGAGCTTGGGAAAACACTAAAATATATCTGATCCAGGTTTATTGCTGGGCATTTTGATTGCCCCTTCCTTCCCTTGTGCTGTTAACAGCCATACTCACCCATCTCCACGGACACCTGGGACAGCTCCTCCTGAGGACCCGCCTACAATGGCAATCAGTTGGTCAAAGGCTGCGTGTACTTTGAACATGGCTACATGTTGCCAAATCACTCTCCAAAGTCGTTCTACTCATTTGCAAATCCACCGGTGGTGTGGGAGGATATCCATCGCTCTACCACCTCTCCATCTCTTAGTACTCGTGGTCTTACATGTTTTTGCAGGTGGATGGACTTGAAATGACGACATCTCATAATATTTACTTTCATTTACGTGATTAAGATTGAGGATCTTCTTATGTGTTTATTGACCATTGCGTTACCATCCATCTTCCATTAATTGTACACTCCTATTCCTGGTTCCTTTTCCTTCTGGGTGAACTTTATAAGAGTCTGTTCCAAATAAGCTCTGTATTCTGTTTACTTTAGAAGAGGATAGTCCATGGAAACCTTGATTGAGAAAAATCTAATAAGTGAATGATAAATAAAATAAATCTAATTAGGTAAAATAATTTAAAAATCTAATAAGTAAATACAATTAATTCGTGGCTGCTTCTCAGAGCTCTGGAAATTCAACACTGATGACTGTACTGTAGGTGAAAGATATCCTTCCTGAGGAATGTGGGTCTCTGCTTCCAGTGCGAGCCAGACACTGCTTCCTGCTCCTTTGACTAAGGAAATAGGGAAGGAACAAACATCGTCGAATATTGACTCTTCACTCAGCTTAACACATAATACCTCATTTAATCTTTGCAAAAGAAAGCTGTGAAGGAAGCATTATTTCTCTCCCTTGAGGATGAGGAAATGGAGTCTCAGAACGAATAAATGTTTATCCTGAGGTCACAGACTTTGTAATCAGCAGAGCCAGACTTTGGACCTAGCTGTTTCTGCCTCTAAAGCACATGCACTTTCTACTATACAAAAGAATAATCATCTTTGAATGTAGTTTGAAAAGACGGTTAGTATGTAGAGTGGTAGCCATTCTTTCAAAACTAATTATTTGAGGAGCTAAAGGTTATGCCCAACCTTCTCTGAATCTGACCGTTAGAAATTTTCAGAGTCATGCTCTCTCCAGCCCCATCACATCCCGAAGAGGAAACTATGGTCATTGCATTATTTTTCAAATACTGTGTATGCTGTGGGGAATTGATATGCATTCTCTTCTTCTCCTTCCCTTAGACTACGTGCCCTCCTGCTAAGAAAAGAGTGGCTAGTTTTTTTAAGAAGCGATATCAGCTGCTTCCTCAGGGGGTTGATGATTTGACAAGGCATGCTAAGAGATGAGTCAGGCTTTGAGAGAATATAAAACAAGTTTTAGTTTCAAAAAATGCTAGAATTTATTCTAAAAAATTAAATCACACACACACACACACACACACACACACTCCTAATGTATACATTACACATTTTTTTTAAACTAGTGGTTTATTTCTCCACTACAATTGTTGGGTAGTTACAGAATGAAGCCCACTGAGCCCTGACGGTATGCAACTGTGGGAAAATTCAGGAATTTCTGAAGGGGTTTTCGTAGCTCTTAAGATGTCTTGAACGCTGAGAAACTTCATATGAGGTTTAGGGCAAAGCATTTTTTTGCCCCATTGGGTAGATGGCCAAGGCCCTCTACATTGTACACAATCACCTTGGATGTGATTTCAGCTGAAGCTCTGCTGGACAGTTCCCACTGCACCCTCCCACCTCCCACAAACCTTTCTCCATTTTCTGCCTTAAGATTCTTCTGAAATTAAAGAGTTGGCTCAGCCTTTGTACAGAGCTAGAACTTTGAAAGAGTTAATGTCTCTTGAGCTAACCCTCATCCAAGAGAAGACTAAGGCAAAAGGTAAATGTCCCATCTCCGGCCCATCAAAGGGAATTTGTAAAGTGTATTCTACATCCCATTTGCCACAGCAGTACTCAGTTCAGCCTTGGACCTTTCCTGGCTTTTCTTCTTTCTCTCTCTCATTCTCCCTCCTCTCTCAGTCCTGCTTCCTGGGATCACCTCCCAGATAAACTAGTCCTTTTCTCAGGTTCTGCTTTTGGGGGAACCTAAAGCAAGACCTTCAAATTCCCATTATTATTTTAGATATCATCTCCTCCGCCAGGAAGCCTTCTCCGACCTCTTCTAAGTATAAAAAGTGTAGCTGAACTTCCCTTTTTACCACAGTATGTGTTAGTTTACTCTTTATCCATATTCCCCACTAGCCTGTGAGCTTTCTAAAGATGGGGACTGCATACCATTGCATCCCTAGCCCCCTAGGACAATATCTGACCCTCAATAATTACTTGATGAATAAACAGAGACAGGTACTGGGCTGTACGTGCAGGTGCTGACTGGGCTAGTTAGTCATGGACCAAGATTAACAATATTCATAGCATGACTTTTGGTCAAAAGGATCCAGGGGACCGGAAGTGACAGATTAAAAAAGAAAAAAAGATAAATTACAGATGACACGTTTTGAACTTCAACTGAGATACTAAATAAGCATTGCCTAAACTCTACCTTGAAAAGTCAGGAAAAAAGCTCTCGGAAAAGATATTTGAGCAAACGCTTGAAGAAATCCAATGTACCTCAATGAGATGAGTAGGTAAAAACAATTAAAATAACTCACATTTGCTGAGCTCTTATTTCGTGCCTGTGACGTGTACAAGGGGTTGTATCCCCAGGTATTATCTCCTCTAGCCTGCATAGGTAGATATTGATCAATTCCATTTTCCAATTGAAGGTTGAAGCTCATGAGGTTAAGAATTTGTCTCAACTTGCCCAGGCAGCAAAGATAAAACCAGGATTCCAGGTTATTTAATGCCCAGACTCTTAACCCAGCATTTACTACAATAAGACTTGCTAATGAAAAAAAAAAAAAAAAAGAGTCAAATCACGGGTTATTTCTCATGTGCCATGAATTCTCACATGAAACAGGCTTAGCTTAGCAATGACAAAGAAAGCCTCGGGCAAAGAGATAGGTGTCATCTTTGAGGAATGACAAACATTACCATGCATGCCCTCATACTCCAGCCACATGCTCACCTCACACCAAAGCTCACATTCATCCTTCTGTATCTGGAGAGTTTCTAATTTAAATGGGGTGCACTAGTCTCTTTCCGAAATCTCCCTAAAATGTGGTTCTACTTAGATTCAGCTTGTAATTCTTCAAGCACTTCTCAGTCATTTTAAATGAGTCTTCCGAACCTCCCCAGAGATGCATCTGTCCACCGTGCACGCACACACGCACACATGCATACGCGCACACACACACATGCACACACGTGCACAGAAAGATGCACCAAAGAAAGATCTCCAACAACTACCTGGGCTATGCATACAAAGGGTAATTCACTATTCACTAATTAGGAGCTAATGCAAAATATTTTAAGGTGAAATTCTCAAATCCAGACTTCAAATTTCCTCTCCAAATCTGATCAACTCTGCCGTAGAAACAGATTATTTTGGTCGTTTTCATTCTCGGGAGATTCAGAGGACTATTTTGGCAACTCCTCAGAGGTGAAATTATGCTTAACAGGATCTATTATAGAAGTCACTGTATAAAACTGAGAAAAGAAAAGAGAGACAGAGAGAAGGCGGGAGGAAAGGAAGGAGGGAGGAAGAGAGGGAAGAGAGAAGATGCTTCTTTCCTAAGGGGAGTAAGTGTGGCTGGTGAATAAAACACAAATAAATAAATAGTAGGAGAACAAAATCTATTTCCTATGTTTCTTTTCCATGAAAACAAAAGAGGAAGCTTCTTACTTTGCCTCTGTTCTGCAGGACACCAGACAGGAAGGAAAATTCCAGAGGTGAAAAAAATATCTCTGCCCTTAATCGAAATGCAGTGTGGAGAGTTGAAGAAATTGTAGACCTTCTAATGGCCCAGATAGAGCAGAATTGATTAAGCGAAGAGACGAGGATGAAATGAGTGACTTCCCTTTATATTCTTTGAAGGAGCTGGCCCAGGCTCCAAAGAAGAAGGCGGAGAGACCAGTCACATAGGGGCAAGCGGTTATCGGTACCATATCAAAGGTTTGTTAATAGGATCTTGGAATGAGAACAGGGTTGGGGGGGAGGGGACTTCAAGCTGGGTTAGCTGAAGACAGTAAGAACCTCTTCCAGTAAGACTCTCATCCCCACAGGATTGTGGTGATGGCTGCACTGTGTAAAACATCACCACAATTTATGGCACGCTTTCTGGCGGAGATCTCAGAAGCCCCTGAGGAATCTACAAAGCTGTGATTGCATGTTAATTGATGCAAAGGGTGCTGTTTTCCAGGTGACCTCATGCCTAATTGAATGAAGCAGACACACTTAGCACATGTGACCGTGTTTATTGCATGCATTATCATTATCTGGCATTTAGCATCCTTTACCGGTAGTGCACAATGCTCAAGAGGAGTGGCTCTGTACCCTGACAGATCCAAGCCCCGTCAAAGAAGAAAAAAAACAGCGCTGGAGCACCCGGGTGGCTCAGTCGTTTGAGCATCTGACTCTTGATTTCAACTCAGGTCATGATCTCAAGGTTGTGAAATCGAGCCCTGCGTCGGGATCTTCACTGAGCGTGAAGCTTTCTTAAGGTTATTTCTCTCTCTCCCTCTGACCTTCTTGCCTGCTTGCATGGCCTCTCTCTCTAAAAACAAAATAATAAAAAATGAAATAAAGTAAAATAAATAAAATGAAAGCAAAGCACAGCGTCTGCCTCTACAGGTTGTTGTGAGTGAAGGAGTCTAATGCATGAAAAATATAATATTAGCCACACACTAAACATTTGTAAGTAGTCCTATTGTTTGCATTTTCTGAGAGCATTACGGATGGGTTTGTTAGCTATGCTTTGCTCCTTGGGCAAATTCAGCCAATATCTTTCAAGCACCTATTTTGTATACTATGCTAAATTCATTCATATTGAGTTTGTTTTGTTTTGATTTGATTTATTTATTTTTGAGAGACAGAGAGAGACAGAGCATCAGTGGGGGACAGGCAGAGAGAGAGGGGGAGACATAGAATTCGAAGCAGGCTCCAGGTTCTGAGCTGTCAGCACAGAGCCCACTGAGGGGCTCAAACTCACAGACCATGAGATCATGACCTGAGCCGAAGTCAGACGCTTAACCGACTGAGCCACCCAGGCGCCCCTGAGTTTTACTCCTCATAGCACTTCAGAGAAGTAGGCTTTATGATTCCCACTAAAAAGCTAGGAAAATCGAAGCTTGGGTGGGACAAAATGATTTTCCCTTCATCACTTGGCTGTAAAGTTGTAAACTGTTTGATCTGAGCTCTTGTCTCTGACTCCATGACATGGACACTTGCACCAAATCATACAGTGTTCAGCCTTTTACATACATGAATTTTTTATAACTCATGCAAATTCTATTCACCAGCATTCTGATAAACCAACTCTCCAAAGAACAAGTCCTGATCTGTCACATTTGTTCATTTCTATGGTGTAAATACTCTCACCGTGGTTCATTTCAACCCACCACTAATCGGCTTGGAAGATTCTTCTGTACTTGACAATCTGTTCTTGTTTGCCATGGTGAGGGGATGGATAGGACGGCGGATAGGGAGAGGCTGGTAAAGGGGTACACGCTTTCAGTCAAAAGCTGATTCAAGCCAGAGGATCTAACGAATCACATTAGACTATAGTTGGTAACACTATATTGTATCATTGAAATTTACTAAAATTTCAACGTTCTTACCAAAAAAAGAAATGGAAGCAGGGTAAACATGTGAGGCAATGGAAGTATTAATTAACTCAGTGGGAGGAATCCTTTGACAATGTATACATATATCAAATCATCACGTTGTGCACTTAAATATCTTACAGTTGGTAGGCACCTGGGTGGCTCAGTCTGTTAAGTGTCTGAGTTCGGCTCAGGTCACGATCTCACGGTTAGTGAGTTCGAACCCCGCATCGGGCTCTCTGCTGTCAGCACAGAGCCTGCTTTGGATCCTCTGTTCCCCTCTCTCTCTCTGCTCCTCCCCAGGCTCTCTCTCTCTCTCTCAAAAATAAATAAACATGAAAAAAATCATAAAAAATTAAACATAAATTAATTATTATCAAGTAAAACTAATAAAAAAGTATCCATTTAGCACTAAAATTCAAACTTTCAACCAGTAATTCTCAACCTTGACCGTACAGTACAGTTGCCTGGCAAGCTTTCTAAAAATGTTTGTTGCCAAGTTTGCACCCCACTAGTTCTACCAGAATCTCTGAAGACGGGACCTGGTCACCCATATTTCAAAGTGCCCACAGCCACAACTGAGTTAAAGCCTGATCCTATGCCTCTTTTTGCCTATTGCTGGCTGTGTGCTTTCTCTCTCCCTCCAGCCCCCTGACCTTGGGGATGCGACGCTGGAACCACCCTGGCGAGGTGGAAGTGTGCTGATGGACCTGGGGAGAGACAGCCTGCAAATCGGGGCCAACCAACAGCATCAGGGAGCAAGGCAGGTGACATGAGGAGACCAGTGACTCAGAAAGACGACAAGCACCCAAGAGCACGGAAGGAATCCAACTCTAGACATAAGGAAGGGGCTGAGGAAGCTGAAGAGACACAGATGCTAAGATGTGGGTGGTCAAATGGGAGCTCTCAGGGCTCAGGATGGGAATCACACAGACTGGAGTTCCACCCCCTGCCCACCACTACTCATGGTGCACCTGTAGACAGCTTCCTTAAATTCTCTCTGCCTCAGTTTTCTCTCCTCTAAATGGGAGCAATGTTATCTTCCTGTAGAAGATTTAATAATGTGAGACAACCTATCATAGAGTAGAATGCAATAATATTAGGATTTAAAAATTGGTGTTATTCCTGCTAAGAAAGCCGGCTCTGCCTCCAGCGGGAGAGACTATTTGTTATTTTACTTCCTCCCATTTTTCAAGCTCAGGTACAGCTCTGAATTGATCACCTTCTCAAATACATGGCACTCTGTTATCATCTGTCCATGCGTGGCACTCTTTTTAGATTGTTTTTCACCTTATTTCTCACCCCAGTGCCATTCTCTTTCCCTCATAGACACCTCCACTCCGGGACGTAACACACATACTTCTAATCTGCACATGTGATTATTCAACTCCCTTTAGATCTATGGAAAATACAAATATGGCTTGTGGCTGAACCCTTTATGGTGACTCGAATACCATCATATGAGTTAGCTCAGTGCCATAACAAAACATCACAGATGGGGCGGCTTAACCAACAGAAATTTCTCATGGTTCTAGAGGCTAAAGTCTAAGATCAAGATGTCAGTAGGGTTGATTTCTTCCCAGGCCTCTGTCCTTGGCTTACAGATGGCTGTCTCTCACGGCATCCTCACGTGGTGTCTCTTCTGTGTGAGCACAAATGTGGTATCTCAATTTCTTCTTCTTGTAAGGACAGCGGTCAGATTATATTGGGGCCCAGGCTGAGAACTTCTTTTTAACTTAATTACCTTTTTAAAGACTTTGTCTCTAAATATGGTTACATAATGAGGTCCTAGGGTTAAGTCTTCAACATATGAATTTGGGGAGAACACCATTCAGCCCACAACAGTTAGTATTCTCTTGTGGTATATTGTCGCCATCCTGGCGTCCTGTGAACCACCCACCTCCTTGGATTCACGCAGTCATGTACCCGCTCACCTGTGACTCCAGATGTGGCACATAACTTGCTCTGGGTAATAGGGCATTGGAAAACACGATCAAGCAAAGGCTTAATAACAGCTTTGTGCTTTGGGGCTTGACTTCTCTTGCTCTGGCAACTCTCCGGCTACTAAGTGAGAAAGCCCAAGCTAGCCCACGAGTTGCTGCAAGCATGAGGCCCTTCCAGACAGAAGGAGCCAACGTCAATGCCCAGATGGGCAGGTAAAGCCATCTTAGACAACCTTGTAACAATGATTCCAGTTGCCAACCAACTGCAGGGGAATGAGTGAGCCCAGGAGAGACCAGCAGAAACCTCTGTACACCCCAACTCCAAAATGTGGACTCACAGCCTCACGAGCTAATAAACAGTTATTATAAGCCAATAAATTTGAGTTGGTTTGTTAGTATCAACAGAACTCATTCTATGATCTCATCCTATTTCATACTTTTTTTTTCATTGAATGTTGTGTGTTTGAGACATTGCTATTTGTAGATCTGTTTCACTCCTTCTGGCTGTGATATAGCATTCTGTCATATACACACATTCTATTTTACATATCCATTCTTTTAGGGATGAACAGTTCCACTGCCTCCAATTTTTTATTCTACACATATTCTCATAGATTCTCATCATCCACCCATGGGCGAGGTTCTCTGGATACACTACTCAGAAATGAAGTTGTTGAGTTACAGGGCAAACAATTACTTAACTGCACTAAATATTGTTGGGTTGGTCTTCAGAGTAGCCGTAGCAATTTACATTCCTTCCAGAAGTGCAGGAGGGTCAGCTAGGGGGCTCTTATTCTTCTTATTAGAGCAGGAATCATTCCCGGATAATGGCCAGCTTTCAGCATGCAAGAAAAAGTAAGCAGCGGTCCCTAGCTGGAGGAGCAAGGAGGGTCCAGAGATCAAAGCCCAGCTGCTGTCACAGGTGGATCTCAACACTCTTTCCCTCTACTTCTCTTCTTCACTAGCCTTCCCTGGAACTGACATACTGTTGACATACTGTTGTTGTTATTCACCTGATATATTATCAAATTCACTTCTCTGTTCTCTAGTGTTAAATCGAAATTTTTATGATTTTTAATATTTTTATTTCTCCAGTATAAAATATCTAAAAGGTAAACAGAATTTACCGGTAATAAATTTTGCTGGAAAAATTTGTTTTAAGTTCTTGATATGGTCGAAATCATGTGAAGATTTTTTTTTAAAGCAGTTTTTGGGACACCTGGGTGGCTCAGTCAATTAAGCGTCTGACTCTTGGTTTTGGCTCAGGTCATGATCTCACAGGTAATGGGTTCGAGCCCCACATCAGGCTCTGCACTGACAGTCTAGATTCTGCTTGGGATTCTCTCTCTTTTTCTCTCTCTCTCTGTCCCTCCCAAGCTCGCTCTCTCTCTCTCTCTCTTTCTCTCCCCTCAGAATAAATAAACTTTTTTTTAAAAAAAGCAGTTTTTGATAAAACTAAAAAACGATTACACTATATTGTTAAAAAATAAGTATCAGGTATGGAATATATGGAAAACATATTGTCATGTTAAGAGAAAAAAAACCAGGATATCACGCAATGAATAATCAAGTGCAATGACTGGAGCATTTGCTGCAAGGTTATTTGTTAGTACCAACTGCTTACCTTGTGGTCCTAAGGCTTCGCAGAGCATAAGGGTAGAAGTTCAGGCCCAAGACCTGCCCGAGGTTAGGATTATTACAGACCATCTTTCCTTCAATAAGCATGACCCTTACGGATAGGGGTAAACCAGAACAAAACCCATCTGCTAACCTCCCGTCCACAGACGTGCATACCCTAACATAAGCCAGGAAACCTCAAGCTTCTAAGGCACTCTGGAGGAAGGCACACTTATCTCTGACCTCAAGGAATCTGAACAAATATTTTTCAAGTGCAATGACCAGGAGGCTGGCAAAGATAACCAGCTCTGCAAGGAAGCAAGGCAACATGAAGGAAAATGAACAAAAGGAATAGAATTATACACTGATTATAAAATAACCACGCCCACGACGTCTCCAGAAATAAACGCAAGCTTGAAAATATTCAGTGGTAACAGAAAACTATAAGCAATGATACAGTAGATATGAAAAACCAACAAACAGAATTTCTGGATATAAAACATACAGTAAAAGAAGCTAAGATCTCAGCAGCTGTATTGAACAGCGGATTAGACATAGCTAAAGGGAAGCCAGCAAAGAAGATGACGTCTTCCAGTGTGTAAGTCCCTGGGGCTGTTTTAACAGAATACCACAGACTGGACAGCTCATAAACAACTGAAATTTATTTCTCACAGTTCCGGAGGCTGGAAAGTCCAAGGTCATGGTACCAGCAGGTCCAGTACTTTCTTCCTGACTCATACACAGCATCTTTTTGCTGGGCCCTCACTCACAGAAAGAGTGAGCTTGGAGTCTCATTAATAAGGCACTGATCCCAAACATGAAGGTTTACCCTTATGACCTAATCACCTCCCAGAGACACCAGCTCCTAGTACCATCATTTTGGGGTTAGGATTTCAACATATGAATTTGGGGACAACATAAGCATTCAGACAATAGCCTCCATATACAGCACAGAGACAGAAAGAGAGACAGAAAGACTGGTGATTATAAGTCTCAGAAGAAGAAGAAAGAAAATGGAACAGAGGCAATATTTGAAGAAATAATATTTGATAATTTTCCAGAATTGATGAATGAAACTAACCCACAGATTCAGGTTCAGAAAACCCAAGCAGGATGAATAAAAAGAAATTAATATCTACGTGCATTATTGCCAAACTGTGATAAATGACAAAGTGACAGGACGAAAGAAAGGAAAAAAGAAAGAAAGAAAGGGAGGGAGGGAGGGAAGAAGGAGGGAGAGAAGAGAGGAAGGAAGGGAGAAAGAAAAAAGAAGGAAGGAAAGAAAGAAAGAAAGGGAGGAAGGGAGGGAGGGAGGGAGAGAGGGAGGGAGGAAGGAAGGAAGGAAGGAAGGAAGGGAGGAAGGAAGGAAGGAAGGAAGGAAGGAAGGAAGGAAGGAAGAAACAAAAAGAAAGAAAGAAAGAAAGAAAGAAAGAAAGAAAGAAAGAAAGAAAGAAAGAAAGAAAGAAAGAAAGAAAGAAAGAAAAAGATTGAAAGGGGAATAAAGTAGATTACTCTCAAAGTTTAGCAATAGATAGATATCTGACTTCATCACCAACCGTGAAATCCCAATGTACCAAAAGAAAATTCGTGCAAATTTAAAATCCTACACTGGACAAAATAATCTTTTGGGAATGAGGGTGAAACAGACAGTCTTCAAACACCGAAACCAAATTCATGATCGAACGTCTCGCTGACAAAAATATAGTTCAAACAAAAGGAAAGTGATCCCAGACGGAAAGCTGAGATGTTGGAGGGAATGAAGAGCAAAGAAAGGGATAAGTATGTAGGGGAGTGTACACTTACCTTAATGTCTACTCCCATATATGCATATAAATAATGTCACACATATATGCTTACGCACAGCACAGAAAAGCACATCCCTAGAGAGTAAAATATCATATAACAATAAGATTAAGGGAGGGGTAACTGAAGTTGCAGTATTCTAAGGTCTCTTAAGGAAGAGCGTAAAGAGTTTTATTAAATTTTAATTTTTAATGAGTTAGGTGTGCATGTTGTAATTTCTGCAGGAACTACTAACAAAGTCATGAAAAAAATAATAGAATGGAAATATAATATCTAGAGTAACAGTTCTCATACTTTTATACATATAAACAGCAACTGAACAATTAAGTAAATGAGTGGTGGATACTGGGAGCCGGTTTTCTCACTGTTGGAGTCTGAGTTTACAGATGAGCAAGGGGAGAAGATGAAACGAGCCATGCAGTAATGAATAAAAGTTGGAGACATCAGTAAGAACTCATGATCCGCTTCCTACAGATAGATTTGTTTACATAATAGCAATATTTATAAATATGCACACACCAGCTAATGTAGGCACACATATTTCTGTGCTCTGTCAGCTAAGAGGAAGTAAAAGCAATGACACTCCATGAGCAGCAAGCATACCCAGAGCCCAGATTTTCATTCCTAAAACCATTCTCCAATGAAAGGAACCAGGGTTCTTTGGAGAAGTGGTTGATTCTAAGACCAGCAAAGGGAATATATAAGAGGAACCTGGAATATCTTGTACTGCCAGGAAGTAAGGAAGTGTTCACACACACACACACACACACACACACACACACACACTGATAAGAGTATGGCAGGAAGACACGGGACACAACTGAAAGAGATCCCAATGGTCAAAGATGGTGTAATTTGAGCAACCAAGTAGTATTGGATTATAGCCCAAAATGCAAAATAAATAGCCATGAGCCAACACTGACATAAATACATAAATAAACTAACAAATGGAAAATAAGAGACAATTCTGTGCAGAAGAATTCCAAATAATGTAGGCAGCTACTCAGCTATCCCCCACGGCTTAGGTGTGAACCGCTCCTAGTTCATTCCATCCAAAGAGGACAGTGTGGAAAGAAGGGGGAAAGAGTAACGTCACAGTGAAACACTGAATACGGCCTGGTCAACATCAACAGTCACAAATCACCTGAATGGTAACTACCCTTTAGATGATGCGAAGACGGAGCCACTGTGTCTCTGCAATCTTCCCTCCCAAAGCCCTTGACTCCAGTCTAATCATGAGAGAAAAAAAAATTCCAAGAGAGAGGATGTCCTACAAAATACTTGGCCAGTACTCCTCAAAACTGTTAAGGTCCTCAAAAACAACGAAAGTCTAAAAAACTGTCACAGCCAAGAGGAGCTTGAGAAGGCATGACAGCGAAATGTGATAGGATGATGTAGACGGGATCCTGGAACAGAAGAAGGACGTTAGATGAAAAGCAAGAAAATCTGAATAAATTATAGACTTTAAAGGTGCCTGGTGATCAAGTCATGATCCCAGGCTCGTGGAATTAACCCTCATATAAGCGTGGAGTCCGCTTAAGATATTCTCTCTCTCTCCCTCTCTCTCTCTCATTGCCCCTCTCCTGCTGGTGCTCTCATTCTCTCTCAAATAAAAAAACCAAACAACAACAGACAACTATAGACTTTGGTTAATAATAATGGGTTGATATTGGTTCACTCTTTGTAACAAATGTTACAATTAATGTATAGTGTAGGGACACTTGTATAGGTAATAAAACTATACAGAGAAGCTAAAGAAATATAGTGATTATTCCCAAGGAAGGTCACAATCACAAGAGCCATAAGTATTTTCTGGGGGTGCTTATAATGTGTTTCCTGACCCGAATGACAGATAATAGGTGTTAAAACAAATTTTTAGTTTAGTAATATATATTTTTTATAGTTTTATCACCATAAAAATATTTTTAAAAGGGGGGGGATATGGAATGCACTGAAATCACAAAGGAGATTTTCTCGGAATGGTGAAATCATGGATATTTTTTCTTTGTACTACATTTTAAAATATTTTCTAATTTTTCTGCAATGCTCTTGGATGCTATTTATTAGCTGAGAAGAATAACCTCTACTTGTTAAAGGAGACAAAATCCAACTGTCAGGGAGAATCTGGCTAAAAGAGTCTTTTTCTTTTCATTTACAGCTTTTTGTTGTGCGAAGAGTTGACTAGAAATATACCAGTTATGGTCATTTAATTGTGTACCGAATGGAAATTAAAGGTACAGTACAATGCCTGAAAAAACTAGAAATGCTATATCATAGTTTGCCATAAGTCATTCTAAATGCCTTAAAAGATTGTTTTCACTATTCCCGGTTTGGAAATAAGCTAACAAACAACAAAAATACAATGACTTTGGAGAAGACACAATGACCCACAGAAAAGATGGCAAAAGTTGCTTATCATTTCACAACCTCCATTTAGAAGCAGTTAAGCATCTGGCCTTGTGCTTTCGTTTGTACTGTCAAATACCAGAGGGGAAATTATATGTGAGACAGACAACAGCCTCAGCTTGATTCCGGGCAGGCATTTCCAGGGAGCCGCTTTGAGAGATGTTTATTCTTAGAGAAGTCCAATATTGAAGATTTTTTTTGATTATATGTGACCCTCTGCAAGTCACAGAGGCCTCTCTGGGCCTCTGTGTCTTCATCTGTAAAATGAGGGGCTTGAAGAAATGACCTCTAAGGATTCTCCTTAGCATTAAAATCTCTGGCCAAAGTCCATCCAACATACGAGAGGATAGATCTTTTCCTAAAATCAATGGTGAAGATAATAGCATTGAATATTCTGTAACGTTTTAATCTATAAACAATGCTTTTCAATTTATGCTCATTTTAATCCACAACAACTTCTATTTTTGGTAGGAATAGAAATATCATTGCACCTACCTTGAAATGAAAGAGCTGGAGTGAAGTGAATATTGACATAATGCAATAGAAAGTAATATAATGCAACATTCCAGCGTTTTCTGAAAGCTAAGGCCTGGCACTAAACAACTGTAGGCTTTTGAGCATTCTGGTTGTCAAGGTTTTGTGGGGTTTTAAAACTATTTCCCATCTGTAAAATGAGCAGGTTGACTAGGCTCGATGGTCTCTATGATTCTCTTATTTTATGACTCAACAAATTCACATTCTAGTAAGTAGAGGCTATATGAATAAAGCTATGACTATAGTCTTCCCGAATCAATAGTCGCCTTATAGAGAGATCACAAAACATTGACCTGCATGGAGGGGCACCTGGTGGCTCAGTCGGTTAAGGGTCCGACTCTTGGTTTCAGCCAAAGGTCATGATCTCATCCTTTGTGAGTTCGAGCCCCACATGGCGCTCTGTGCTGACAGTGTGGAGCCTGCTTGGGATTCTCTTTTCTCTCTCTCTCTTTCAAAATAAATAAATAAACTTAAAAAAAAACAAAACACTGACGTGCATGGTAATACATGCAAAGTAATGATACGGGTTCGTTGTGGTTCTTAAATCTCTCCAAAATCTAGAATGTTTGCTTAAAAAAGAGTCATTATATCCCATCTGTGCTGCATTATTCTTTATTAATTTGAATATATCTTCTCTCCCCAGTTTGATTCCATAGATTTCATTCCAAGCTCTACAATGAGAATAGATATGTTTGAATAAATGGTTATGTTTTAAAGGATTTGATTTCCCGAAGTAAGTAAATTCAATTAATAACAGAGGCATATAGCTCATAGAGTTAAATGCACAACTGCTCACTTCCTAGGAAAAATGAATTGACTCGACTTGGCAGAACTAATGAATTCAGTGTTTGCTCACAAATACATTGACAGGTTGCTGGTTTCCATGCTTATTTTTCATTTTCCCAACACCTTCGCCCTTCTTCTGACACCCACCTACCACATCTGACAACTCCATCCAGATGGTTACCAGGAGAGCCCTGTGAATCACGCACCTCTCCCGAGTTAAGCCAACCAGAGGGCTGGCGTGGGCGTGTTGGAACTAGAACCAAGGAAACGGAAAGTCAGTCAGTCCTTGAGTGGTTTACTGTAGGATGGACGTGCATGCTGGATTTATATTCTAGCTTCCTGTGATGTAAATAAATGGAGGGACCACTTATTCATAAAAAAAGGAGAAGAAGTAAAGGAGTATGTAGAGAGAATCAGAGATAAAAGAAACAGGAATTGAATCCTGAGAGCACCTCTGTTTCTGATCCCAGGAACTGGTCATATTTGTGTTCCCAGATTCTGTGAGACATCCCAGTATCCTTAAAATAAATCCCTCTTTTGTCTAATTCATCAGAGTGATTTTTCTTCCACTCCTACCTAAATGATGCTAATTAATGGTGTGTTCACCCAAGGCAAGAGTCTGAAGGTCATCATTCATTTAGGTGCAATTGAGGCTAACCCCAGAATAATCTAGTAACTTAGGTTTTAAAATGATACGTAAAAAATATACAGCCATTAGAAGTATTCATCTGACATATAATACCCTTGAAAAAAAAAAAAGGTTTGGTAAAATTGCGAGAAGGTCAAAGTCTGAATCTTACATGAGGTCCACAGTCAGTAAGAAGAATTAATGAAATAGAGAGGCGAGCCCAGGCACAACCGGGTTCTTTCTCTGGTTCGGCTCTGAGATTCTGGCTTCAGGAAAAAATGGTATCTCAGCACATTCAAGGCGCATCCCTCACATGAGGGAGCCAGACTGTAATATGCAATCCTGATCACAAAAAAAAGAATCTCAGACAAAGGAACAAAAGATTGGGAAAAAAAAAAAAAAAGACAATGCTTCTTTTTGGATCTTCTTGAGAAGTCCTAAGGTACATTTCCACTGTCCCAACCAAACCATCAGAAGATAAGCCTCCAGGGTTAGTGGTGATGGGGAAGGAAGAGCTCCCAAGAGAGGCCGTGAGCCATCACTTCACATGACTAAAGCACTATTTTCTCCAGTGTCCGGGGATAGTGTTAGATGCTGCTCCAACAGACACTTCCTAGAAGAGGCAAACTATAATGAGGGTTTAAGGGTTTCCTCATTATCTCCCAAGTAAATTTACCAAAAAAAAAAAAAAATCAGGAAGACTTGCCATGCAAGTCATGGCTACAAAGCATACTATGGCTGTCGGTAATATGGTTTTAGAGTCCAATTCAAAGGGAAAACCAGCAGCCCATCTCCTCTGGCCGATTTGTTCTGTCTTGCTGCCCCATCCAAGTGAAGACATGAAACTTAAACCAGCCTGCAGAGGGAACATTTCAAGAAAACACAGGAAGGGGCACCGTGGTGGTTCAGTCAGTTGAGCGTCCCACGCTTGATTTCAGTTCAGGTCGTGATCCCAGAGCCGTGGGACGAGCCCCCGTGTTGGGCTCCACACTCAGCTTGGAGCCTCCTCGAGATTCTCTTTCTTTGTCCCTCTACCCCCTCCTCAACTCGCAATAAATAAATAAATAAATAAATAAATAAATAAATAAATTACAAAAACAAAAAGCTAGAAAGAACGAATGCCCGAGAGATAGAGCTGTTCCATGCTCATCCATTCATTCTTTCAACCAGCATTTATGAGTCAATCTGATAACTGCAATAAATGGGTTTGAAGAAAATCAATCCAATCGCCCAAAGAAGGCAACTTGGTTGATTCCACCTGGAGGACGGTGAGGTGCTCAGAGAAGGCAAACTGGAACTTGGAAGATCCATCCAGTCAGCCCCGACCAGGGATCATCCTGAGAAGAAGCAGGAAGTCACAAGAACCACGTGAGTTGAGAGATGACGCTGGGCAAGTGGAGGCTGGAAAGGGAGGCTGGGCCCCGATCCGCAGGCTTGGAACCAAATGGGGAAACCGCACTGGGAAACATTTTCTAAATTGTAGAAGGAACGTGAACACCTGCTCTTATGATTACTACTTTTCCTCTTTCCTTCCTGAGCCTTCCTTAAGCGCTGCCGGAAATGCCAAATTCTCCCATGCGGTTTCCCAAAGAGAAGCTCCGAAGCTTTCAAACATGCACTTGAACCTTAGTTTCACATACTTGCCCTGGGAACCTCCATCTCCCCGTCTTCAAGCTGGGGATGATAATACCTACTCTGCAAAAATGTTAAAGCTAGTGAAGATTGCTTGTATGAAATGCCTGGCACATCCTAGGTGGTCAATAAATGGTGGCTAGTGATGTATTTTTCTTAGCAATTGTGTATCTGAAGTGCCAGGATCAATGCCTGGCACAGAGGAGATGTTAATAAATCCCCTTCATTTTCCTTGGAGGTGACAAGGGCAGCTTCTGAATTAGCATCGTTTGAGAAGCGATCAGAATTCTAATTTCCCCGATGATTCTCCTCTTCTGAAATTTCCACTCTCATTCCATAGGTTAGGGAAAATATTTCCAAGGTGTGGTTTTCAGACACATTAACTCTATGGTCCGAATGTGTGTTAGAAACACACACACACACACACACGTGCGCGCACACACAACCATGCAGCATTTCCCAAACTTTCAGGACACTTTCCTCTGTAGAGCCAAACTCGACTGGAGAAAAGGCAGATTCAGGCTTTATCTGCAGGAGGACCCTGTTAACATTCAGACATCTTACCGAAAAGGAGATAAAATTTGAACGTCTTAGAGTAATAGTGATACTATCTACAATTCAATGCCCTTATATGCTTAGAATGTTAACGGGCACTCTCTCATTTTATTATCTCCCTTAATTCATTAAGGTCTCAAGATAATCATGGCCACATTTAGGTAACGCTTTATATAGTGATATAAACATCAGGTCATTTATCCATTAACTCGGGGGTCCATTGCTGGACTTGTAAATCGAGGCACAAAAACAGAAGAAACGCTCCACAAGGAAATTGGAAGATGCTTTCGAGAAATTGGATGACTACTTAGAGCATTCTCTGAACTTCCTCGATGTAATTACCTCTAGAGAGCTGCTGATGACCAGTCTCACCGCCACAAGGCAATTCACAGGGAAATGTTTATAAGACAACCCCAAAGAAAAGAAGTCCCTTTTCCTGCCTCAACTGAGTCCCTAATTTGACATGGAGCCTCTGGAGGGTAGTAATGGAACGAGTCTTAGAATAGGAGGCTCTGTCACATGAGGCCCCTCAAAAGATCAGTGACTTGCTGCCCAAACCTTCTCCAATTGTACTAAACTTATCCCGGGAATGGGGTTCGCCTGCCGCTCGCCACACCTGTTTAGCCACTTCCTTATTAAACCAATTCTAGGTCCACTTCACTCACCTCTTTTAAATTTAACAAATGAGGGGCACCTGGGTGGCTCAGTCATTTAGGCGTCGGACTTTGGCTCAGGTCATGATCTCACAGTCTATGAGTTCGAGCCCCGCATCGGGCTCTATGCCAACAGCTCAGAGCCTGGAGCCTGCTTCAGATTTTGTGTCTCCCTCTCTCTCTGACCTTCCCCCCTCATGCTTTAGTCTCTCCTGCTCTCAAGAATAAATAAAAACATAAAAAAATAAACCAAAATTTAACCAATGAGCCAATTTGGCTCCGTCATTGGATTTACAAAAGCCACAATCGAGCCCTACATCCAGCTAAAATATCTTAGACCACAAAATCCACTCGGTGGGGCTGGAGCTGGGTGCTAAGGGTCATTGTCCTTGACAGCACCTGCAGATGGCTTTGTTTTTCCTCCCTCGGGCACAGTCACACTGATATAACATTGAGGACTTTATTACTTTTCCTGCACGCTTGCTTGTCTTCTCAGGGAAGATTTATAGGATTTATAGGAGCTCAAGAACCCCCGTGCCCCAAGACCATCCCCGCCATCACTCAGCAGGTGCCAACACTCTGAAATCAAAAGGACACCAGCCCAGGCAACTGATGCTCAGGCTAGAGGCCTCAAAACCTCTCCATGAAATAGTTTGCTTCGTAAGGTCCAGTCAAATGATAAACTATCACACAGTGTCAAAAAGAGATCATGAGGGAAAACAGTATAAGAAGTATAAAACAATGTTTCGTTTCATTCTTTTAATGCTTATTTATTTTTGAGAGAGAGACAGACAGACAGACAGAGTGTGAGTGGGATAGGAGCAGAGAGAGGAGAGAGAGGGAGACGCAGAACCCGAAGCAGGCTCCAGGCTCTGAGCTGTCAGCACAGAGCCCGACACAGGGCTCGAACTCATGAACTGTGAGATCATGACCTGAGCCTGAGTCGGACACTTAACCAACTGAGCCCCTGTAAAACAATGTTTTAATGTAAGAAAATTTTAAATAGCAAAATTCAGAATGGCCCATATACTCTGGATGCAACTATGCAAAAGTATCTGTGCAAGTGGTATTTAATATGTAATGTGAAAGTCATTATTGTACTAGCGTGTTGGGAAAAGCATTTTTTTGATTTATGGCACACCCTTTTCAAATTTTTTCAATTTGATCAACATGGTTTAAGATTTTGAACACAAAGCCATCATATATTCCAATGCAGCTTTCGTAAAGCAAGAAAGTTAATAGCCATTGATTACGTACTACATGCCAAGGGATGTACATACAATATTGCAATTAATGCTCAAAACAAAATTACAAGGTGCATACTGTTATCTCCTTCTTTCAGATAACACAAAGTAACTTGCTAGCAAATGACTCTTATAGACCGAGTGACGGTTCCAAATCTTTACTCTATCCCCAATAACAGGATCATGGCGTCCACTCCCGTCGCCATGTACATAAACTTGCAGGGCTCTGTTGACTCTGGGTTCAGCCAGGTGACTTGTTTTGGCTGATGGGAGGTTAGCAGACAGAACGTAAGCAGAGGCTGCAAAAGTGCAGAAAGATTATCGTAGTTGAGGGTGTTCTCCTGCATGTCCGCCATCATCAGCCTTGTTTTCTGGCCAGACACATGAAGCAGGGCATCCCAATTGAGCCAAGCCTTGATCAGTCTCTCCCCCAAACACCCAACGCCCACACCGTCCCACAGATACAGGAGCTAAATTAGTCCTTATTGTTGTGCACTACTGAGATTTCGCGATTGGTCGTTCTTTAACATTATTGTGGCCATTGTCAACTGAAATGGTGACTAACTCGAATTCAAACTCAGCCATTCACTCCAAATCCATAGCCTTTTTTTCTGGTGCCATACTAACACACAGTCTAACCTACTAAAATCACACTTGATACATGAGAAATCGGGCTGAACCAAAAGGAATACTGGTCAAATTCATCGTTGTCCTCTTTCTCTTTTCCCACTATGACCTCCCACGTGTAAGTATTCATACGACAATGAATCCCGCTGAACCTATTCCAGCACAGGGATTTCTCTGAATTTCTAGAATTGGGCTAGACATGGTTGGGAATAAATTTTACGTGATGATGTCTGCTATTAGATAAACAGAATCATAGTTGGGTTTTTTTTAATGTTTGTATTTATTTTTGAGACAGAGAGAGACAGAGTGTGAGCGGGGGAGGGGCAGAGAGAGAGGGGACACAGAATCTGAAACAGGCTTCAGGCTCCGAGCTGTCAGCACAGAGCCCGACGCAGGGCTCGGACCCACGAATGGTGAGATCATGACCTGAGCCAAAGTCAGGTGCTTAATTGACCAAGCCACCCGGCCACCCCATAGTTGTTAAAGAACTAACAGGGCAATGGTTGAAGAGGGATATAGCTACATAAATCGTGGTGCATCCAAACAATGGAATATTATCCCTCTATTTTATATATTAAAAAGAAAAATATGCAGATTCGCTTATTTTTGCACGAGCATGGAGAAAAGCATAGAAGGATACATGCCAAACAGTTGCACGAGTTGCCTTGGGGAGGGTCAGGAACACAGGTGTGAGTGAAAGATTACCTGCATTTACTTTATACATCCTCGTATTGCCTCCCTGGCTATAGCAGTCTTACATAACTTGCAGCCATTATTTCTTTGAACATTTTCCCATTTCTCTCTCTTCTCCCATTCACCCATAACGCATAAATCGGTCTGCTTGGTCTCCCGTGTTTCACTGAAATGCTCTGCATTTTCATTCACTCTTTTTTCTATTTGTCATCTTGCCCGGTCTTTATGAATCTGCAGGTTTGGGAATTCCTGTTTCTGCCACTCTAAATGCAACTGTTGAGCCCCGGTAGCAAATTTGTATTTCAATTATGTATGTTTCAACTCCAGAATATCCACTTAGCTGTATGTTATCATTTGTATTTCTTTCGAATATTCTCTATTGGATGTGACACGGCCGCCGTGCCTTCTGTTCTTTCTTTAATCCTGGTTTCCTTCAATTCTGCGAACGTATTTACAAAGACGACTTTGAAGCCTCTGGTGGTTAAACCTGACATCTGGTCACTCCCACAAGCAGTTCCTATTGTCTTCTTTATTTCCCTCCTGTGTAGGTTACACTTTCCCACTTCTTGATAGGCCTCATAATTTTTGGTTGGTAATTAGATATTTGAGATTAAATATTGTAGCAACTCTGGGTACTGGTATTTTGTTACTTGCTTATTTTGGGGTGTCTGACCAGATTTTAGTGGAGTCTATTCCACTCCACACCTCCCTCCCCGCCCCCAGCACGAGCACGTGCGCCCCCCCCCCACACACGCACACACACACCTATATGCACACACAGCATTAAGCCTCTGGTGTTGCTCCTCAGAAGGTGCAGATTTGGGGATAATGAAGGTATTGGTTGGGTTCTCTTTCTCTCTTCCTCTGATGTCACCAGGGCTGTTAAACTCTACTCATTGTCTACTGTTTTCAACAATTCCCCGGGGGCATATATTGCTCCATA
>JAINVK010000372.1:0-71806 GCA_030068075.1 Paguma larvata
TTGATGTGGGTTCGCCTCAATCGTCGATGGGGTGGTGACACCGTCTTCCGAGGCAGCATGCCCCTATGTCCGTGGGGGTGTGCATGTGTGACACCCCTCTCTTGTCGATGTGGGGATGCCTGATTCCCGATGGGGGTGTCCCTCGTCCATGGGTGCTGCAGGCAGACCACCGTCCATCTTCCAACGGGGTGTGTCCTTCGGTCAATGGGGGACTGTCGGCCTGACACCCCTCCATCGTGGTTGGGGGGCTGCCCCCATCGTCGATGCTGGGGTGCAGGTGGGACCGCCGTCCAGCGTCGCTCGGGAGTGCAAGTATCCTCACGTGGGGGTTCGAGCGTGACTACTTGTCCATCATCGATTGGGGGCTGCCTCCTCGATCGATGGTGTGGGCCCCATCGTTTACGGTGGGTGCCCCTTCGTGTCTGTGGGGGTGCGTTCTTGACACCCCTCCATTGACAAACGGGGGTGAATCCTCCCTCGATGGGGGCCGCCCTTCGCCCACTTGGGGCGCCCCATCGTCGATGGGCCGGGCACAGGAATCACATCCCTCCTTCGTCGAACGGGTGGACTTCCATCCTCCAGAAGGGTCTCCCCGTCGTTGACGGGGTTACAGCTCTCACACACCTCCATCGTCCAAGGAGGGTGCATCCTTCGTGGACCGGGGGGTGCCCCATCGTCGATGGGCGGTGCAAGGGTGATACCCCTCCATCCTCCAACCTCCTGGTGGTTGCCCCCAGCGTTGATGGGGTGGCAGGGTGGACCCCTCCACTGTCATTGGGCAGGTGCCCATTCGGTGATTGGGGGGTGCAGGCGTGACACCACTCCATCGTCGACGTGGGCTGCCTCATGAGTCCATGGGGAGCTTTCCGAGTGACACCCCCCAAACGTCGATGGAGGGTGCCCCCGTCACCGATTGGGGCTTTCCCCTTCCTGGATGTGGGGTGCAAGCGGTGACACAACCCCTTCGTCTCGCTCTGGGTGTCCCCAGGGTCGATAGGGGGTGCAGGCGTGACATCTATCCATCGTCGATGTTGGGGAGCAACGGGACACCCAATCTATCGTCAATGTTGGGGTGCGAACGGGACACCCCTCCATGATCGAGGTGCGGGTGCGATCCTGACACGCCTCCGTCCTCGATGTTGGGGTGCAAGGGGACACCACACCACCGTCGATGTTGGGGTGCAAGGGGACACCCCCATCGTCGATGTTGGGGTGCAAGGGGGACACTCCTCCCACTTCGATGTTGGGCTGCATGCATGACACACCAACATCGTCGATGTTGGGGTGCAAATGGGACACCCCACCATCGTCGAGGTTGGAAAAGAAGGCTAGGACGCCACCATCGTCGAGGTCGGGGTGCACGGGTGACACCCCTGCACCGTCGATGTTGGAGTGCAAGGGGACACCCCACCGTCGTCCAAGTTGGGGTGCAAGGGGGACACTCCTCCCACATCGATATTGGGCTGCATGCATCACACCCTACCATCGTCCATGTTGGGATCCAAGAGGGACACGCCCCATCGTCGATGTCGGGGTGCAAGGGGACACCCCTCCATTGTCGATGATGTGGTGCACACGCGTCACCCCTGGACACATGGACGATGTTGGGGTACATGGGTGACACACCAGAGAGCCAGAGGCGGGGCTCGACTTGCACAGCACGGCATCCCCGCGCGGGGGTCCAACTCGAACACCGAGTGGGCGCGACGCGGGGCTCCAACAGACACAGCGCCAAAGCGCAAAGCGGGGCTCCAACTGGCACACCTGAGAGGCACAGGCAGACGTCGACGTCCCACATCGTGGGAGCCCGACGCAGGGTTCGAACTTGCACAGCATGCCATCACAACCCGGGGTGACGTTTCGAAAACCGAGTGGGCACGATGTGGTGCTGGAACTGGCAGACGGCAAGGGCCCCAAGGGGCGCTCCAACTCACACGTCACGGGATCCCGATACAGGCCTCCACCCGAAAACACACAGGCCCCGAGTCGGGGCTCGAACTGGCAAACACAGAGTGCCCAATGCGGGCCTCGAACTTGCACAAGGTAACGGCCCCCACCCGGGGCTCGAACTCGCACAGCACAAGTGCCAGACGCGGGGCTCGAACTAAGAAACCAAGAGAAACTAGACCGGACTCGAACTCCCAATCCAGAGGGCCCGTAGTAGGCGTGAACTAGGAAGCCCAAAAGACCCATGCGGGATTCGAACTCAGATACCTAGAGGGAAGACCACACCCATTTCCGGTTCCCACGGAACCTCAGGTTCCGTAGGGCCGTCATCCCTCCACCGTGGGTGGGGGGGTGCAAGCGTGACACCCCTCCACCGTGGGTGGGGGGGTGCAAGCGTGACACCCCTCCACCGTGGGTGGGGGGGTGCAAGCGTGACACCCCTCCACCGTGGGTGGGGGGGTGCAAGCGTGACACCCCTCCACCGTGGGTGGGGGGGTGCAAGCGTGACACCCCTCCACCGTGGGTGGGGGGGTGCAAGCGTGACACCCCTCCACCGTGGGTGGGGGGGTGCAAGCGTGACACCCCTCCACCGTGGGTGGGGGGGTGCAAGCGTGACACCCCTCCACCGTGGGTGGGGGGGTGCAAGCGTGACACCCCTCCACCGTGGGTGGGGGGGTGCAAGCGTGACACCCCTCCACCGTGGGTGGGGGGGTGCAAGCGTGACACCCCTCCACCGTGGGTGGGGGGGTGCAAGCGTGACACCCCTCCACCGTGGGTGGGGGGGTGCAAGCGTGACACCCCTCCACCGTGGGTGGGGGGGTGCAAGCGTGACACCCCTCCACCGTGGGTGGGGGGGTGCAAGCGTGACACCCCTCCACCGTGGGTGGGGGGGTGCAAGCGTTGGTGTTGACAGCGGCTTCATTTTCGATTGGAGGGTACCCCTTGATCCACTTGTGGTGAATGCCGACACCCCTCCATCGTCGTCGCGGGGTGCAACTTCCCTACACTCTCTCATTGATAGCGTGGGCTCACCTTCGGCAATTGTCCTACACCTTGCGCCATACGTGGATGTCGGCCTGACACCCGTCCTTGGTCCATGTCGGGGGTCTCCATAACCGTTGGACAGGTGAACTTTCCTGGAACGTGTGCTGCGGGCGTGACGCCCCTGCATCGTCAATGGGGTGCCTCTCTAATCCATAGGGTGGTACCCCCCCTTCGTCCAGCAGCGTGGTGCGTGCGTCACCCGTCTCCGTCGTTGATGTGGGTTCGCCTCAATCGTCGATGGGGTGGTGACACCGTCTTCCGAGGCAGCATGCCCCTATGTCCGTGGGGGTGTGCATGTGTGACACCCCTCTCTTGTCGATGTGGGGATGCCTGATTCCCGATGGGGGTGTCCCTCGTCCATGGGTGCTGCAGGCAGGACCACCGTCCATCTTCCAACGGGGTGTGTCCTTCGGTCAATGGGGGACTGTCGGCCTGACACCCCTCCATCGTGGTTGGGGGGCTGCCCCCATCGTCGATGCTGGGGTGCAGGTGGGACCGCCGTCCAGCGTCGCTCGGGAGTGCAAGTATCCTCACGTGGGGGTTCGAGCGTGACACTTGTCCATCATCGATTGGGGGCTGCCTCCTCGATCGATGGTGTGGGCCCCATCGTTTACGGTGGGGTGCCCCTTCGTGTCTGTGGGGGTGCGTTCTTGACACCCCTCCATTGACAAACGGGGGTGAATCCTCCCTCGATGGGGGCCGCCCCTTCGCCCACTTGGGGCGCCCCATCGTCGATGGGCCGGCACAGGAATCACATCCCTCCTTCGTCGAACGGGGTGGACTTCCATCCTCCAGAAGGGTCTCCCGTCGTTGACGGGGTTACAGCTCTCACACACCTCCATCGTCCAAGGAGGGTGCATCCTTCGTGGACCGGGGGGTGCCCCATCGTCGATGGGCGGTGCAAGGGTGATACCCCTCCATCCTCCAACCTCCTGGTGGTTGCCCCCAGCGTTGATGGGGTGGCAGGGTGGACCCCTCCACTGTCATTGGGCAGGTGCCCATTCGGTGATTGGGGGGTGCAGGCGTGACACCACTCCATCGTCGACGTGGGCTGCCTCATGAGTCCATGGGGAGCTTTCCGAGTGACACCCCCCAAACGTCGATGGAGGGTGCCCCCGTCACCGATTGGGGCTTTCCCCTTCCTGGATGGTGGGGTGCAAGCGGTGACACAACCCCTTCGTCTCGCTCTGGGTGTCCCCAGGGTCGATAGGGGGTGCAGGCGTGACATCTATCCATCGTCGATGTTGGGGAGCAACGGGACACCCAATCTATCGTCAATGTTGGGGTGCGAACGGGACACCCCTCCATGATCGAGGTGCGGGTGCGATCCTGACACGCCTCCGTCCTCGATGTTGGGGTGCAAGGGGACACCACACCACCGTCGATGTTGGGGTGCAAGGGGACACCCCCATCGTCGATGTTGGGGTGCAAGGGGGACACTCCTCCCACTTCGATGTTGGGCTGCATGCATGACACACCAACATCGTCGATGTTGGGGTGCAAATGGGACACCCCACCATCGTCGAGGTTGGAAAAGAAGGCTAGGACGCCACCATCGTCGAGGTCGGGGTGCACGGGTGACACCCCTGCACCGTCGATGTTGGAGTGCAAGGGGACACCCCACCGTCGTCCAAGTTGGGGTGCAAGGGGGACACTCCTCCCACATCGATATTGGGCTGCATGCATCACACCCTACCATCGTCCATGTTGGGATCCAAGAGGGACACGCCCCATCGTCGATGTCGGGGTGCAAGGGGACACCCCTCCATTGTCGATGATGTGGTGCACACGCGTCACCCCTGGACACATGGACGATGTTGGGGTACATGGGTGACACACCAGAGAGCCAGAGGCGGGGCTCGACTTGCACAGCACGGCATCCCCGCGCGGGGGTCCAACTCGAACACCGAGTGGGCGCGACGCGGGGCTCCAACAGACACAGCGCCAAAGCGCAAAGCGGGGCTCCAACTGGCACACCTGAGAGGCACAGGCAGACGTCGACGTCCCACATCGTGGGAGCCCGACGCAGGGTTCGAACTTGCACAGCATGCCATCACAACCCGGGGTGACGTTTCGAAAACCGAGTGGGCACGATGTGGTGCTGGAACTGGCAGACGGCAAGGGCCCCAAGGGGCGCTCCAACTCACACGTCACGGGATCCCGATACAGGCCTCCACCCGAAAACACACAGGCCCCGAGTCGGGGCTCGAACTGGCAAACACAGAGTGCCCAATGCGGGCCTCGAACTTGCACAAGGTAACGGCCCCCACCCGGGGCTCGAACTCGCACAGCACAAGTGCCAGACGCGGGGCTCGAACTAAGAAACCAAGAGAAACTAGACCGGACTCGAACTCCCAATCCAGAGGGCCCGTAGTAGGCGTGAACTAGGAAGCCCAAAAGACCCATGCGGGATTCGAACTCAGATACCTAGAGGGAAGACCACACCCATTTCCGGTTCCCACGGAACCTCAGGTTCCGTAGGGCCGTCATCCCTCCACCGTGGGTGGGGGGGTGCAAGCGTGACACCCCTCCACCGTGGGTGGGGGGGTGCAAGCGTGACACCCCTCCACCGTGGGTGGGGGGGTGCAAGCGTGACACCCCTCCACCGTGGGTGGGGGGGTGCAAGCGTGACACCCCTCCACCGTGGGTGGGGGGGTGCAAGCGTGACACCCCTCCACCGTGGGTGGGGGGGTGCAAGCGTGACACCCCTCCACCGTGGGTGGGGGGGTGCAAGCGTGACACCCCTCCACCGTGGGTGGGGGGGTGCAAGCGTGACACCCCTCCACCGTGGGTGGGGGGGTGCAAGCGTGACACCCCTCCACCGTGGGTGGGGGGGTGCAAGCGTGACACCCCTCCACCGTGGGTGGGGGGGTGCAAGCGTGACACCCCTCCACCGTGGGTGGGGGGGTGCAAGCGTGACACCCCTCCACCGTGGGTGGGGGGGTGCAAGCGTGACACCCCTCCACCGTGGGTGGGGGGGTGCAAGCGTGACACCCCTCCACCGTGGGTGGGGGGGTGCAAGCGTTGGTGTTGACAGCGGCTTCATTTTCGATTGGAGGGTACCCCTTGATCCACTTGTGGTGAATGCCGACACCCCTCCATCGTCGTCGCGGGGTGCAACTTCCCTACACTCTCTCATTGATAGCGTGGGCTCACCTTCGGCAATTGTCCTACACCTTGCGCCATACGTGGATGTCGGCCTGACACCCGTCCTTGGTCCATGTCGGGGGTCTCCATAACCGTTGGACAGGTGAACTTTCCTGGAACGTGTGCTGCGGGCGTGACGCCCCTGCATCGTCAATGGGGTGCCTCTCTAATCCATAGGGTGGTACCCCCCCTTCGTCCAGCAGCGTGGTGCGTGCGTCACCCGTCTCCGTCGTTGATGTGGGTTCGCCTCAATCGTCGATGGGGTGGTGACACCGTCTTCCGAGGCAGCATGCCCCTATGTCCGTGGGGGTGTGCATGTGTGACACCCCTCTCTTGTCGATGTGGGGATGCCTGATTCCCGATGGGGGTGTCCCTCGTCCATGGGTGCTGCAGGCAGGACCACCGTCCATCTTCCAACGGGGTGTGTCCTTCGGTCAATGGGGGACTGTCGGCCTGACACCCCTCCATCGTGGTTGGGGGGCTGCCCCCATCGTCGATGCTGGGGTGCAGGTGGGACCGCCGTCCAGCGTCGCTCGGGAGTGCAAGTATCCTCACGTGGGGGTTCGAGCGTGACACTTGTCCATCATCGATTGGGGGCTGCCTCCTCGATCGATGGTGTGGGCCCCATCGTTTACGGTGGGGTGCCCCTTCGTGTCTGTGGGGGTGCGTTCTTGACACCCCTCCATTGACAAACGGGGGTGAATCCTCCCTCGATGGGGGCCGCCCCTTCGCCCACTTGGGGCGCCCCATCGTCGATGGGCCGGCACAGGAATCACATCCCTCCTTCGTCGAACGGGGTGGACTTCCATCCTCCAGAAGGGTCTCCCGTCGTTGACGGGGTTACAGCTCTCACACACCTCCATCGTCCAAGGAGGGTGCATCCTTCGTGGACCGGGGGGTGCCCCATCGTCGATGGGCGGTGCAAGGGTGATACCCCTCCATCCTCCAACCTCCTGGTGGTTGCCCCCAGCGTTGATGGGGTGGCAGGGTGGACCCCTCCACTGTCATTGGGCAGGTGCCCATTCGGTGATTGGGGGGTGCAGGCGTGACACCACTCCATCGTCGACGTGGGCTGCCTCATGAGTCCATGGGGAGCTTTCCGAGTGACACCCCCCAAACGTCGATGGAGGGTGCCCCCGTCACCGATTGGGGCTTTCCCCTTCCTGGATGGTGGGGTGCAAGCGGTGACACAACCCCTTCGTCTCGCTCTGGGTGTCCCCAGGGTCGATAGGGGGTGCAGGCGTGACATCTATCCATCGTCGATGTTGGGGAGCAACGGGACACCCAATCTATCGTCAATGTTGGGGTGCGAACGGGACACCCCTCCATGATCGAGGTGCGGGTGCGATCCTGACACGCCTCCGTCCTCGATGTTGGGGTGCAAGGGGACACCACACCACCGTCGATGTTGGGGTGCAAGGGGACACCCCCATCGTCGATGTTGGGGTGCAAGGGGGACACTCCTCCCACTTCGATGTTGGGCTGCATGCATGACACACCAACATCGTCGATGTTGGGGTGCAAATGGGACACCCCACCATCGTCGAGGTTGGAAAAGAAGGCTAGGACGCCACCATCGTCGAGGTCGGGGTGCACGGGTGACACCCCTGCACCGTCGATGTTGGAGTGCAAGGGGACACCCCACCGTCGTCCAAGTTGGGGTGCAAGGGGGACACTCCTCCCACATCGATATTGGGCTGCATGCATCACACCCTACCATCGTCCATGTTGGGATCCAAGAGGGACACGCCCCATCGTCGATGTCGGGGTGCAAGGGGACACCCCTCCATTGTCGATGATGTGGTGCACACGCGTCACCCCTGGACACATGGACGATGTTGGGGTACATGGGTGACACACCAGAGAGCCAGAGGCGGGGCTCGACTTGCACAGCACGGCATCCCCGCGCGGGGGTCCAACTCGAACACCGAGTGGGCGCGACGCGGGGCTCCAACAGACACAGCGCCAAAGCGCAAAGCGGGGCTCCAACTGGCACACCTGAGAGGCACAGGCAGACGTCGACGTCCCACATCGTGGGAGCCCGACGCAGGGTTCGAACTTGCACAGCATGCCATCACAACCCGGGGTGACGTTTCGAAAACCGAGTGGGCACGATGTGGTGCTGGAACTGGCAGACGGCAAGGGCCCCAAGGGGCGCTCCAACTCACACGTCACGGGATCCCGATACAGGCCTCCACCCGAAAACACACAGGCCCCGAGTCGGGGCTCGAACTGGCAAACACAGAGTGCCCAATGCGGGCCTCGAACTTGCACAAGGTAACGGCCCCCACCCGGGGCTCGAACTCGCACAGCACAAGTGCCAGACGCGGGGCTCGAACTAAGAAACCAAGAGAAACTAGACCGGACTCGAACTCCCAATCCAGAGGGCCCGTAGTAGGCGTGAACTAGGAAGCCCAAAAGACCCATGCGGGATTCGAACTCAGATACCTAGAGGGAAGACCACACCCATTTCCGGTTCCCACGGAACCTCAGGTTCCGTAGGGCCGTCATCCCTCCACCGTGGGTGGGGGGGTGCAAGCGTGACACCCCTCCACCGTGGGTGGGGGGGTGCAAGCGTGACACCCCTCCACCGTGGGTGGGGGGGTGCAAGCGTGACACCCCTCCACCGTGGGTGGGGGGGTGCAAGCGTGACACCCCTCCACCGTGGGTGGGGGGGTGCAAGCGTGACACCCCTCCACCGTGGGTGGGGGGGTGCAAGCGTGACACCCCTCCACCGTGGGTGGGGGGGTGCAAGCGTGACACCCCTCCACCGTGGGTGGGGGGGTGCAAGCGTGACACCCCTCCACCGTGGGTGGGGGGGTGCAAGCGTGACACCCCTCCACCGTGGGTGGGGGGGTGCAAGCGTGACACCCCTCCACCGTGGGTGGGGGGGTGCAAGCGTGACACCCCTCCACCGTGGGTGGGGGGGTGCAAGCGTGACACCCCTCCACCGTGGGTGGGGGGGTGCAAGCGTGACACCCCTCCACCGTGGGTGGGGGGGTGCAAGCGTGACACCCCTCCACCGTGGGTGGGGGGGTGCAAGCGTTGGTGTTGACAGCGGCTTCATTTTCGATTGGAGGGTACCCCTTGATCCACTTGTGGTGAATGCCGACACCCCTCCATCGTCGTCGCGGGGTGCAACTTCCCTACACTCTCTCATTGATAGCGTGGGCTCACCTTCGGCAATTGTCCTACACCTTGCGCCATACGTGGATGTCGGCCTGACACCCGTCCTTGGTCCATGTCGGGGGTCTCCATAACCGTTGGACAGGTGAACTTTCCTGGAACGTGTGCTGCGGGCGTGACGCCCCTGCATCGTCAATGGGGTGCCTCTCTAATCCATAGGGTGGTACCCCCCCTTCGTCCAGCAGCGTGGTGCGTGCGTCACCCGTCTCCGTCGTTGATGTGGGTTCGCCTCAATCGTCGATGGGGTGGTGACACCGTCTTCCGAGGCAGCATGCCCCTATGTCCGTGGGGGTGTGCATGTGTGACACCCCTCTCTTGTCGATGTGGGGATGCCTGATTCCCGATGGGGGTGTCCCTCGTCCATGGGTGCTGCAGGCAGGACCACCGTCCATCTTCCAACGGGGTGTGTCCTTCGGTCAATGGGGGACTGTCGGCCTGACACCCCTCCATCGTGGTTGGGGGGCTGCCCCCATCGTCGATGCTGGGGTGCAGGTGGGACCGCCGTCCAGCGTCGCTCGGGAGTGCAAGTATCCTCACGTGGGGGTTCGAGCGTGACACTTGTCCATCATCGATTGGGGGCTGCCTCCTCGATCGATGGTGTGGGCCCCATCGTTTACGGTGGGGTGCCCCTTCGTGTCTGTGGGGGTGCGTTCTTGACACCCCTCCATTGACAAACGGGGGTGAATCCTCCCTCGATGGGGGCCGCCCCTTCGCCCACTTGGGGCGCCCCATCGTCGATGGGCCGGCACAGGAATCACATCCCTCCTTCGTCGAACGGGGTGGACTTCCATCCTCCAGAAGGGTCTCCCGTCGTTGACGGGGTTACAGCTCTCACACACCTCCATCGTCCAAGGAGGGTGCATCCTTCGTGGACCGGGGGGTGCCCCATCGTCGATGGGCGGTGCAAGGGTGATACCCCTCCATCCTCCAACCTCCTGGTGGTTGCCCCCAGCGTTGATGGGGTGGCAGGGTGGACCCCTCCACTGTCATTGGGCAGGTGCCCATTCGGTGATTGGGGGGTGCAGGCGTGACACCACTCCATCGTCGACGTGGGCTGCCTCATGAGTCCATGGGGAGCTTTCCGAGTGACACCCCCCAAACGTCGATGGAGGGTGCCCCCGTCACCGATTGGGGCTTTCCCCTTCCTGGATGGTGGGGTGCAAGCGGTGACACAACCCCTTCGTCTCGCTCTGGGTGTCCCCAGGGTCGATAGGGGGTGCAGGCGTGACATCTATCCATCGTCGATGTTGGGGAGCAACGGGACACCCAATCTATCGTCAATGTTGGGGTGCGAACGGGACACCCCTCCATGATCGAGGTGCGGGTGCGATCCTGACACGCCTCCGTCCTCGATGTTGGGGTGCAAGGGGACACCACACCACCGTCGATGTTGGGGTGCAAGGGGACACCCCCATCGTCGATGTTGGGGTGCAAGGGGGACACTCCTCCCACTTCGATGTTGGGCTGCATGCATGACACACCAACATCGTCGATGTTGGGGTGCAAATGGGACACCCCACCATCGTCGAGGTTGGAAAAGAAGGCTAGGACGCCACCATCGTCGAGGTCGGGGTGCACGGGTGACACCCCTGCACCGTCGATGTTGGAGTGCAAGGGGACACCCCACCGTCGTCCAAGTTGGGGTGCAAGGGGGACACTCCTCCCACATCGATATTGGGCTGCATGCATCACACCCTACCATCGTCCATGTTGGGATCCAAGAGGGACACGCCCCATCGTCGATGTCGGGGTGCAAGGGGACACCCCTCCATTGTCGATGATGTGGTGCACACGCGTCACCCCTGGACACATGGACGATGTTGGGGTACATGGGTGACACACCAGAGAGCCAGAGGCGGGGCTCGACTTGCACAGCACGGCATCCCCGCGCGGGGGTCCAACTCGAACACCGAGTGGGCGCGACGCGGGGCTCCAACAGACACAGCGCCAAAGCGCAAAGCGGGGCTCCAACTGGCACACCTGAGAGGCACAGGCAGACGTCGACGTCCCACATCGTGGGAGCCCGACGCAGGGTTCGAACTTGCACAGCATGCCATCACAACCCGGGGTGACGTTTCGAAAACCGAGTGGGCACGATGTGGTGCTGGAACTGGCAGACGGCAAGGGCCCCAAGGGGCGCTCCAACTCACACGTCACGGGATCCCGATACAGGCCTCCACCCGAAAACACACAGGCCCCGAGTCGGGGCTCGAACTGGCAAACACAGAGTGCCCAATGCGGGCCTCGAACTTGCACAAGGTAACGGCCCCCACCCGGGGCTCGAACTCGCACAGCACAAGTGCCAGACGCGGGGCTCGAACTAAGAAACCAAGAGAAACTAGACCGGACTCGAACTCCCAATCCAGAGGGCCCGTAGTAGGCGTGAACTAGGAAGCCCAAAAGACCCATGCGGGATTCGAACTCAGATACCTAGAGGGAAGACCACACCCATTTCCGGTTCCCACGGAACCTCAGGTTCCGTAGGGCCGTCATCCCTCCACCGTGGGTGGGGGGGTGCAAGCGTGACACCCCTCCACCGTGGGTGGGGGGGTGCAAGCGTGACACCCCTCCACCGTGGGTGGGGGGGTGCAAGCGTGACACCCCTCCACCGTGGGTGGGGGGGTGCAAGCGTGACACCCCTCCACCGTGGGTGGGGGGGTGCAAGCGTGACACCCCTCCACCGTGGTGGGGGGGTGCAAGCGTGACACCCCTCCACCGTGGGTGGGGGGGTGCAAGCGTGACACCCCTCCACCGTGGGTGGGGGGGTGCAAGCGTGACACCCCTCCACCGTGGGTGGGGGGGTGCAAGCGTGACACCCCTCCACCGTGGGTGGGGGGGTGCAAGCGTGACACCCCTCCACCGTGGGTGGGGGGGTGCAAGCGTGACACCCCTCCACCGTGGGTGGGGGGGTGCAAGCGTGACACCCCTCCACCGTGGGTGGGGGGGTGCAAGCGTGACACCCCTCCACCGTGGGTGGGGGGGTGCAAGCGTGACACCCCTCCACCGTGGGTGGGGGGGTGCAAGCGTGACACCCCTCCACCGTGGGTGGGGGGGTGCAAGCGTGACACCCTCCACCGTGGGTGGGGGGGTGCAAGCGTGACACCCCTCCACCGTGGGTGGGGGGGTGCAAGCGTGACACCCCTCCACCGTGGGTGGGGGGGTGCAAGCGTGACACCCCTCCACCGTGGGTGGGGGGGTGCAAGCGTGACACCCCTCCACCGTGGGTGGGGGGGTGCAAGCGTGACACCCCTCCACCGTGGGTGGGGGGGTGCAAGCGTGACACCCCTCCACCGTGGGTGGGGGGGTGCAAGCGTTGGTGTTGACAGCGGCTTCATTTTCGATTGGAGGGTACCCCTTGATCCACTTGTGGTGAATGCCGACACCCCTCCATCGTCGTCGCGGGGTGCAACTTCCCTACACTCTCTCATTGATAGCGTGGGCTCACCTTCGGCAATTGTCCTACACCTTGCGCCATACGTGGATGTCGGCCTGACACCCGTCCTTGGTCCATGTCGGGGGTCTCCATAACCGTTGGACAGGTGAACTTTCCTGGAACGTGTGCTGCGGGCGTGACGCCCCTGCATCGTCAATGGGGTGCCTCTCTAATCCATAGGGTGGTACCCCCCCTTCGTCCAGCAGCGGGGTGCGTGCGTCACCCGTCTCCGTCGTTGATGTGGGTTCGCCTCAATCGTCGATGGGGTGGTGACACCGTCTTCCGAGGCAGCATGCCCCTATGTCCGTGGGGGTGTGCATGTGTGACACCCCTCTCTTGTCGATGTGGGGATGCCTGATTCCCGATGGGGGTGTCCCTCGTCCATGGGTGCTGCAGGCAGGACCACCGTCCATCTTCCAACGGGGTGTGTCCTTCGGTCAATGGGGGACTGTCGGCCTGACACCCCTCCATCGTGGTTGGGGGGCTGCCCCCATCGTCGATGCTGGGGTGCAGGTGGGACCGCCGTCCAGCGTCGCTCGGGAGTGCAAGTATCCTCACGTGGGGGTTCGAGCGTGACACTTGTCCATCATCGATTGGGGGCTGCCTCCTCGATCGATGGTGTGGGCCCCATCGTTTACGGTGGGGTGCCCCTTCGTGTCTGTGGGGGTGCGTTCTGGACACCCCTCCATTGACAAACGGGGGTGAATCCTCCCTCGATGGGGGCCGCCCCTTCGCCCACTTGGGGCGCCCCATCGTCGATGGGCCGGCACAGGAATCACATCCCTCCTTCGTCGAACGGGGTGGACTTCCATCCTCCAGAAGGGTCCCCCGTCGTTGACGGGGTTACAGCTCTCACACACCTCCATCGTCCAAGGAGGGTGCATCCTTCGTGGACCGGGGGGTGCCCCATCGTCGATGGGCGGTGCAAGGGTGATACCCCTCCATCCTCCAACCTCCTGGTGGTTGCCCCCAGCGTTGATGGGGTGGCAGGGTGGACCCCTCCACTGTCATTGGGCAGGTGCCCATTCGGTGATTGGGGGGTGCAGGCGTGACACCACTCCATCGTCGACGTGGGCTGCCTCATGAGTCCATGGGGAGCTTTCCGAGTGACACCCCCCAAACGTCGATGGAGGGTGCCCCCGTCACCGATTGGGGCTTTCCCCTTCCTGGATGGTGGGGTGCAAGCGGTGACACAACCCCTTCGTCTCGCTCTGGGTGTCCCCAGGGTCGATAGGGGGTGCAGGCGTGACATCTATCCATCGTCGATGTTGGGGAGCAACGGGACACCCAATCTATCGTCAATGTTGGGGTGCGAACGGGACACCCCTCCATGATCGAGGTGCGGGTGCGATCCTGACACGCCTCCGTCCTCGATGTTGGGGTGCAAGGGGACACCCCACCATCGTCGATGTTGGGGTGCAAGGGGACACCCCCATCGTCGATGTTGGGGTGCAAGGGGGATACTCCTCCCACTTCGATGTTGGGGTGCAAGGGGACACCCTCCATCGTCGATGTTGGGGTGCAAGGGGACACCCCCATCGTCGATGTTGGGGTGCAAGGGGGACACTCCTCCCACTTCGATGTTGGGCTGCATGCATGACACACCACCATCGTCGATGTTGGGGTGCAAAGGGGACACCCCACCATCGTCGAGGTTGGAAAAGAAGGCTAGGACGCCACCATCGTCGAGGTCGGGGTGCACGGGTGACACCCCTGCACCGTCGATGTTAGGGTTCAAGGGGACACCCCACCGTCGTCCAAGTTGGGGTGCAAGGGGGACACTCCTCCCACATCGATATTGGGCTGCATGCATCACACCCTACCATCGTCCATGTTGGGATCCAAGAGGGACACGCCCCATCGTCGATGTCGGGGTGCAAGGGGACACCCCTCCATTGTCGATGATGTGGTGCACACGCGTCACCCCTGGACACATGGACGATGTTGGGGTACATGGGTGACACACCAGAGAGCCAGAGGCGGGGCTCGACTTGCACAGCACGGCATCCCCGCGCGGGGGTCCAACTCGAACACCGAGTGGGCGCGACGCGGGGCTCCAACAGACACAGCGCCAAAGCGCAAAGCGGGGCTCCAACTGGCACACCTGAGAGGCACAGGCAGACGTCGACGTCCCACATCGTGGGAGCCCGACGCAGGGTTCGAACTTGCACAGCATGCCATCACAACCCGGGGTGACGTTTCGAAAACCGAGTGGGCACGATGTGGTGCTGGAACTGGCAGACGGCAAGGGCCCCAAGGGGCGCTCCAACTCACACGTCACGGGATCCCGATACAGGCCTCCACCCGAAAACACACAGGCCCCGAGTCGGGGCTCGAACTGGCAAACACAGAGTGCCCAATGCGGGCCTCGAACTTGCACAAGGTAACGGCCCCCACCCGGGGCTCGAACTCGCACAGCACAAGTGCCAGACGCGGGGCTCGAACTAAGAAACCAAGAGAAACTAGACCGGACTCGAACTCCCAATCCAGAGGGCCCGTAGTAGGCGTGAACTAGGAAGCCCAAAAGACCCATGCGGGATTCGAACTCAGATACCTAGAGGGAAGACCACACCCATTTCCGGTTCCCACGGAACCTCAGGTTCCGTAGGGCCGTCATCCCTCCACCGTGGGTGGGGGGGTGCAAGCGTGACACCCCTCCACCGTGGGTGGGGGGGTGCAAGCGTGACACCCCTCCACCGTGGGTGGGGGGGTGCAAGCGTGACACCCCTCCACCGTGGGTGGGGGGGTGCAAGCGTGACACCCCTCCACCGTGGGTGGGGGGGTGCAAGCGTGACACCCCTCCACCGTGGGTGGGGGGGTGCAAGCGTGACACCCCTCCACCGTGGGTGGGGGGGTGCAAGCGTGACACCCCTCCACCGTGGGTGGGGGGGTGCAAGCGTGACACCCCTCCACCGTGGGTGGGGGGGTGCAAGCGTGACACCCCTCCACCGTGGGTGGGGGGGTGCAAGCGTGACACCCCTCCACCGTGGGTGGGGGGGTGCAAGCGTGACACCCCTCCACCGTGGGTGGGGGGGTGCAAGCGTGACACCCCTCCACCGTGGGTGGGGGGTGCAAGCGTAGCGTGACACCCCTCCACCGTGGGTGGGGGGGTGCAAGCGTGACACCCCTCCACCGTGGGTGGGGGGGTGCAAGCGTGACACCCCTCCACCGTGGGTGGGGGGGTGCAAGCGTGACACCCCTCCACCGTGGGTGGGGGGGTGCAAGCGTGACACCCCTCCACCGTGGGTGGGGGGGTGCAAGCGTTGGTGTTGACAGCGGCTTCATTTTCGATTGGAGGGTACCCCTTGATCCACTTGTGGTGAATGCCGACACCCCTCCATCGTCGTCGCGGGGTGCAACTTCCCTACACTCTCTCATTGATAGCGTGGGCTCACCTTCGGCAATTGTCCTACACCTTGCGCCATACGTGGATGTCGGCCTGACACCCGTCCTTGGTCCATGTCGGGGGTCTCCATAACCGTTGGACAGGTGAACTTTCCTGGAACGTGTGCTGCGGGCGTGACGCCCCTGCATCGTCAATGGGGTGCCTCTCTAATCCATAGGGTGGTACCCCCCCTTCGTCCAGCAGCGTGGTGCGTGCGTCACCCGTCTCCGTCGTTGATGTGGGTTCGCCTCAATCGTCGATGGGGTGGTGACACCGTCTTCCGAGGCAGCATGCCCCTATGTCCGTGGGGGTGTGCATGTGTGACACCCCTCTCTTGTCGATGTGGGGATGCCTGATTCCCGATGGGGGTGTCCCTCGTCCATGGGTGCTGCAGGCAGGACCACCGTCCATCTTCCAACGGGGTGTGTCCTTCGGTCAATGGGGGACTGTCGGCCTGACACCCCTCCATCGTGGTTGGGGGGCTGCCCCCATCGTCGATGCTGGGGTGCAGGTGGGACCGCCGTCCAGCGTCGCTCGGGAGTGCAAGTATCCTCACGTGGGGGTTCGAGCGTGACACTTGTCCATCATCGATTGGGGGCTGCCTCCTCGATCGATGGTGTGGGCCCCATCGTTTACGGTGGGGTGCCCCTTCGTGTCTGTGGGGGTGCGTTCTGGACACCCCTCCATTGACAAACGGGGGTGAATCCTCCCTCGATGGGGGCCGCCCCTTCGCCCACTTGGGGCGCCCCATCGTCGATGGGCCGGCACAGGAATCACATCCCTCCTTCGTCGAACGGGGTGGACTTCCATCCTCCAGAAGGGTCCCCCGTCGTTGACGGGGTTACAGCTCTCACACACCTCCATCGTCCAAGGAGGGTGCATCCTTCGTGGACCGGGGGGTGCCCCATCGTCGATGGGCGGTGCAAGGGTGATACCCCTCCATCCTCCAACCTCCTGGTGGTTGCCCCCAGCGTTGATGGGGTGGCAGGGTGGACCCCTCCACTGTCATTGGGCAGGTGCCCATTCGGTGATTGGGGGGTGCAGGCGTGACACCACTCCATCGTCGACGTGGGCTGCCTCATGAGTCCATGGGGAGCTTTCCGAGTGACACCCCCCAAACGTCGATGGAGGGTGCCCCCGTCACCGATTGGGGCTTTCCCCTTCCTGGATGGTGGGGTGCAAGCGGTGACACAACCCCTTCGTCTCGCTCTGGGTGTCCCCAGGGTCGATAGGGGGTGCAGGCGTGACATCTATCCATCGTCGATGTTGGGGAGCAACGGGACACCCAATCTATCGTCAATGTTGGGGTGCGAACGGGACACCCCTCCATGATCGAGGTGCGGGTGCGATCCTGACACGCCTCCGTCCTCGATGTTGGGGTGCAAGGGGACACCACACCATCGTCGATGTTGGGGTGCAAGGGGACACCCCCATCGTCGATGTTGGGGTGCAAGGGGGACACTCCTCCCACTTCGATGTTGGGGTGCAAGGGGACACCCTCCATCGTCGATGTTGGGGTGCAAGGGGACACCCCCATCGTCGATGTTGGGGTGCAAGGGGGACACTCCTCCCACTTCGATGTTGGGCTGCATGCATGACACACCACCATCGTCGATGTTGGGGTGCAAAGGGGACACCCCACCATCGTCGAGGTTGGAAAAGAAGGCTAGGACGCCACCATCGTCGAGGTCGGGGTGCACGGGTGACACCCCTGCACCGTCGATGTTGGAGTGCAAGGGGACACCCCACCGTCGTCCAAGTTGGGGTGCAAGGGGGACACTCCTCCCACATCGATATTGGGCTGCATGCATCACACCCTACCATCGTCCATGTTGGGATCCAAGAGGGACACGCCCCATCGTCGATGTCGGGGTGCAAGGGGACACCCCTCCATTGTCGATGATGTGGTGCACACGCGTCACCCCTGGACACATGGACGATGTTGGGGTACATGGGTGACACACCAGAGAGCCAGAGGCGGGGCTCGACTTGCACAGCACGGCATCCCCGCGCGGGGGTCCAACTCGAACACCGAGTGGGCGCGACGCGGGGCTCCAACAGACACAGCGCCAAAGCGCAAAGCGGGGCTCCAACTGGCACACCTGAGAGGCACAGGCAGACGTCGACGTCCCACATCGTGGGAGCCCGACGCAGGGTTCGAACTTGCACAGCATGCCATCACAACCCGGGGTGACGTTTCGAAAACCGAGTGGGCACGATGTGGTGCTGGAACTGGCAGACGGCAAGGGCCCCAAGGGGCGCTCCAACTCACACGTCACGGGATCCCGATACAGGCCTCCACCCGAAAACACACAGGCCCCGAGTCGGGGCTCGAACTGGCAAACACAGAGTGCCCAATGCGGGCCTCGAACTTGCACAAGGTAACGGCCCCCACCCGGGGCTCGAACTCGCACAGCACAAGTGCCAGACGCGGGGCTCGAACTAAGAAACCAAGAGAAACTAGACCGGACTCGAACTCCCAATCCAGAGGGCCCGTAGTAGGCGTGAACTAGGAAGCCCAAAAGACCCATGCGGGATTCGAACTCAGATACCTAGAGGGAAGACCACACCCATTTCCGGTTCCCACGGAACCTCAGGTTCCGTAGGGCCGTCATCCCTCCACCGTGGGTGGGGGGGTGCAAGCGTGACACCCCTCCACCGTGGGTGGGGGGGTGCAAGCGTGACACACCCCTCCACCGTGGGTGGGGGGGTGCAAGCGTGACACCCCTCCACCGTGGGTGGGGGGGTGCAAGCGTGACACCCCTCCACCGTGGGTGGGGGGGTGCAAGCGTGACACCCCTCCACCGGGGGTGGGGGGGTGCAAGCGTGACACCCCTCCACCGTGGGTGGGGGGTGCAAGCGTGACACCCCCTCCACCGTGGTGGGGGGGGGTGCAAGCGTGACACCCCTCCACCGTGGGTGGGGGGGTGCAAGCGTGACACCCCTCCACCGTGGGTGGGGGGGTGCAAGCGTGACACCCCTCCACCGTGGGTGGGGGGGTGCAAGCGTGACACCCCTCCACCGTGCGTGGGGGGGTGCAAGCGTGACACCCCTCCACCGTGGGTGGGGGGGTGCAAGCGTGACACCCCTCCACCGTGGGTGGGGGGGTGCAAGCGTGACACCCCTCCACCGTGGGTGGGGGGGTGCAAGCGTGACACCCCTCCACCGTGGGTGGGGGGGTGCAAGCGTGACACCCCTCCACCGTGGGTGGGGGGGTGCAAGCGTGACACCCCTCCACCGTGGGTGGGGGGGTGCAAGCGTGACACCCCTCCACCGTGGGTGGGGGGGTGCAAGCGTGACACCCCTCCACCGTGGGTGGGGGGGTGCAAGCGTGACACCCCTCCACCGTGGGTGGGGGGGGTGCAAGCGTGACACCCCTCCACCGTGGGTGGGGGGGTGCAAGCGTGACACCCCTCCACCGTGGGTGGGGGGGTGCAAGCGTGACACCCCTCCACCGTGGGTGGGGGGGTGCAAGCGTGACACCCCTCCACCGTGGGTGGGGGGGTGCAAGCGTTGGTGTTGACAGCGGCTTCATTTTCGATTGGAGGGTACCCCTTGATCCACTTGTGGTGAATGCCGACACCCCTCCATCGTCGTCGCGGGGTGCAACTTCCCTACACTCTCTCATTGATAGCGTGGGCTCACCTTCGGCAATTGTCCTACACCTTGCGCCATACGTGGATGTCGGCCTGACACCCGTCCTTGGTCCATGTCGGGGGTCTCCATAACCGTTGGACAGGTGAACTTTCCTGGAACGTGTGCTGCGGGCGTGACGCCCCTGCATCGTCAATGGGGTGCCTCTCTAATCCATAGGGTGGTACCCCCCCTCGTCCAGCAGCGGGGTGCGTGCGTCACCCGTCTCCGTCGTTGATGTGGGTTCGCCTCAATCGTCGATGGGGTGGTGACACCGTCTTCCGAGGCAGCATGCCCCTATGTCCGTGGGGGTGTGCATGTGTGACACCCCTCTCTTGTCGATGTGGGGATGCCTGATTCCCGATGGGGGTGTCCCTCGTCCATGGGTGCTGCAGGCAGGACCACCGTCCATCTTCCAACGGGGTGTGTCCTTCGGTCAATGGGGGACTGTCGGCCTGACACCCCTCCATCGTGGTTGGGGGGCTGCCCCCATCGTCGATGCTGGGGTGCAGGTGGGACCGCCGTCCAGCGTCGCTCGGGAGTGCAAGTATCCTCACGTGGGGGTTCGAGCGTGACACTTGTCCATCATCGATTGGGGGCTGCCTCCTCGATCGATGGTGTGGGCCCCATCGTTTACGGTGGGGTGCCCCTTCGTGTCTGTGGGGGTGCGTTCTGGACACCCCTCCATTGACAAACGGGGGTGAATCCTCCCTCGATGGGGGCCGCCCCTTCGCCCACTTGGGGCGCCCCATCGTCGATGGGCCGGCACAGGAATCACATCCCTCCTTCGTCGAACGGGGTGGACTTCCATCCTCCAGAAGGGTCCCCCGTCGTTGACGGGGTTACAGCTCTCACACACCTCCATCGTCCAAGGAGGGTGCATCCTTCGTGGACCGGGGGGTGCCCCATCGTCGATGGGCGGTGCAAGGGTGATACCCCTCCATCCTCCAACCTCCTGGTGGTTGCCCCCAGCGTTGATGGGGTGGCAGGGTGGACCCCTCCACTGTCATTGGGCAGGTGCCCATTCGGTGATTGGGGGGTGCAGGCGTGACACCACTCCATCGTCGACGTGGGCTGCCTCATGAGTCCATGGGGAGCTTTCCGAGTGACACCCCCCAAACGTCGATGGAGGGTGCCCCCGTCACCGATTGGGGCTTTCCCCTTCCTGGATGGTGGGGTGCAAGCGGTGACACAACCCCTTCGTCTCGCTCTGGGTGTCCCCAGGGTCGATAGGGGGTGCAGGCGTGACATCTATCCATCGTCGATGTTGGGGAGCAACGGGACACCCAATCTATCGTCAATGTTGGGGTGCGAACGGGACACCCCTCCATGATCGAGGTGCGGGTGCGATCCTGACACGCCTCCGTCCTCGATGTTGGGGTGCAAGGGGACACCCCACCATCGTCGATGTTGGGGTGCAAGGGGACACCCCCATCGTCGATGCGATCGATGTTGGGGTGCAAGGGGGACACTCCTCCCACTTCGATGTTGGGGTGCAAGGGGACACCCTCCATCGTCGATGTTGGGGTGCAAGGGGACACCCCCATCGTCGATGTTGGGGTGCAAGGGGGACACTCCTCCCACTTCGATGTTGGGCTGCATGCATGACACACCACCATCGTCGATGTTGGGGTGCAAAGGGGACACCCCACCATCGTCGAGGTTGGAAAAGAAGGCTAGGACGCCACCATCGTCGAGGTCGGGGTGCACGGGTGACACCCCTGCACCGTCGATGTTAGGGTTCAAGGGGACACCCCACCGTCGTCCAAGTTGGGGTGCAAGGGGGACACTCCTCCCACATCGATATTGGGCTGCATGCATCACACCCTACCATCGTCCATGTTGGGATCCAAGAGGGACACGCCCCATCGTCGATGTCGGGGTGCAAGGGGACACCCCTCCATTGTCGATGATGTGGTGCACACGCGTCACCCCTGGACACATGGACGATGTTGGGGTACATGGGTGACACACCAGAGAGCCAGAGGCGGGGCTCGACTTGCACAGCACGGCATCCCCGCGCGGGGGTCCAACTCGAACACCGAGTGGGCGCGACGCGGGGCTCCAACAGACACAGCGCCAAAGCGCAAAGCGGGGCTCCAACTGGCACACCTGAGAGGCACAGGCAGACGTCGACGTCCCACATCGTGGGAGCCCGACGCAGGGTTCGAACTTGCACAGCATGCCATCACAACCCGGGGTGACGTTTCGAAAACCGAGTGGGCACGATGTGGTGCTGGAACTGGCAGACGGCAAGGGCCCCAAGGGGCGCTCCAACTCACACGTCACGGGATCCCGATACAGGCCTCCACCCGAAAACACACAGGCCCCGAGTCGGGGCTCGAACTGGCAAACACAGAGTGCCCAATGCGGGCCTCGAACTTGCACAAGGTAACGGCCCCCACCCGGGGCTCGAACTCGCACAGCACAAGTGCCAGACGCGGGGCTCGAACTAAGAAACCAAGAGAAACTAGACCGGACTCGAACTCCCAATCCAGAGGGCCCGTAGTAGGCGTGAACTAGGAAGCCCAAAAGACCCATGCGGGATTCGAACTCAGATACCTAGAGGGAAGACCACACCCATTTCCGGTTCCCACGGAACCTCAGGTTCCGTAGGGCCGTCATCCCTCCACCGTGGGTGGGGGGGTGCAAGCGTGACACCCCTCCACCGTGGGTGGGGGGGTGCAAGCGTGACACCCCTCCACCGTGGGTGGGGGGGTGCAAGCGTGACACCCCTCCACCGTGGGTGGGGGGGTGCAAGCGTGACACCCCTCCACCGTGGGTGGGGGGGTGCAAGCGTGACACCCCTCCACCGTGGGTGGGGGGGTGCAAGCGTGACACCCCTCCACCGTGGGTGGGGGGGTGCAAGCGTGACACCCCTCCACCGTGGGTGGGGGGTGCAAGCGTGACACCCCTCCACCGTGGGTGGGGGGGTGCAAGCGTGACACCCCTCCACCGTGGGTGGGGGGGTGCAAGCGTGACACCCCTCCACCGTGGGTGGGGGGGTGCAAGCGTGACACCCCTCCACCGTGGGTGGGGGGGTGCAAGCGTGACACCCCTCCACCGTGGGTGGGGGGTGCAAGCGTGACACCCCTCCACCGTGGGTGGGGGGGTGCAAGCGTGACACCCCTCCACCGTGGGTGGGGGGGTGCAAGCGTGACACCCCTCCACCGTGGGTGGGGGGGTGCAAGCGTGACACCCCTCCACCGTGGGTGGGGGGGTGCAAGCGTGACACCCCTCCACCGTGGGTGGGGGGGTGCAAGCGTTGGTGTTGACAGCGGCTTCATTTTCGATTGGAGGGTACCCCTTGATCCACTTGTGGTGAATGCCGACACCCCTCCATCGTCGTCGCGGGGTGCAACTTCCCTACACTCTCTCATTGATAGCGTGGGCTCACCTTCGGCAATTGTCCTACACCTTGCGCCATACGTGGATGTCGGCCTGACACCCGTCCTTGGTCCATGTCGGGGGTCTCCATAACCGTTGGACAGGTGAACTTTCCTGGAACGTGTGCTGCGGGCGTGACGCCCCTGCATCGTCAATGGGGTGCCTCTCTAATCCATAGGGTGGTACCCCCCCTTCGTCCAGCAGCGGGGTGCGTGCGTCACCCGTCTCCGTCGTTGATGTGGGTTCGCCTCAATCGTCGATGGGGTGGTGACACCGTCTTCCGAGGCAGCATGCCCCTATGTCCGTGGGGGTGTGCATGTGTGACACCCCTCTCTTGTCGATGTGGGGATGCCTGATTCCCGATGGGGGTGTCCCTCGTCCATGGGTGCTGCAGGCAGGACCACCGTCCATCTTCCAACGGGGTGTGTCCTTCGGTCAATGGGGGACTGTCGGCCTGACACCCCTCCATCGTGGTTGGGGGGCTGCCCCCATCGTCGATGCTGGGGTGCAGGTGGGACCGCCGTCCAGCGTCGCTCGGGAGTGCAAGTATCCTCACGTGGGGGTTCGAGCGTGACACTTGTCCATCATCGATTGGGGGCTGCCTCCTCGATCGATGGTGTGGGCCCCATCGTTTACGGTGGGGTGCCCCTTCGTGTCTGTGGGGGTGCGTTCTGGACACCCCTCCATTGACAAACGGGGGTGAATCCTCCCTCGATGGGGGCCGCCCCTTCGCCCACTTGGGGCGCCCCATCGTCGATGGGCCGGCACAGGAATCACATCCCTCCTTCGTCGAACGGGGTGGACTTCCATCCTCCAGAAGGGTCCCCCGTCGTTGACGGGGTTACAGCTCTCACACACCTCCATCGTCCAAGGAGGGTGCATCCTTCGTGGACCGGGGGGTGCCCCATCGTCGATGGGCGGTGCAAGGGTGATACCCCTCCATCCTCCAACCTCCTGGTGGTTGCCCCCAGCGTTGATGGGGTGGCAGGGTGGACCCCTCCACTGTCATTGGGCAGGTGCCCATTCGGTGATTGGGGGGTGCAGGCGTGACACCACTCCATCGTCGACGTGGGCTGCCTCATGAGTCCATGGGGAGCTTTCCGAGTGACACCCCCCAAACGTCGATGGAGGGTGCCCCCGTCACCGATTGGGGCTTTCCCCTTCCTGGATGGTGGGGTGCAAGCGGTGACACAACCCCTTCGTCTCGCTCTGGGTGTCCCCAGGGTCGATAGGGGGTGCAGGCGTGACATCTATCCATCGTCGATGTTGGGGAGCAACGGGACACCCAATCTATCGTCAATGTTGGGGTGCGAACGGGACACCCCTCCATGATCGAGGTGCGGGTGCGATCCTGACACGCCTCCGTCCTCGATGTTGGGGTGCAAGGGGACACCCTCCATCGTCGATGTTGGGGTGCAAAGACCTCGATGTTGGGGTGCAAGGGGACACCCCCATCGTCGATGTTGGGGTGCAAGGGGGACACTCCTCCCACTTCGATGTTGGGCTGCATGCATGACACACCACCATCGTCGATGTTGGGGTGCAAAGGGGACACCCCACCATCGTCGAGGTTGGAAAAGAAGGCTAGGACGCCACCATCGTCGAGGTCGGGGTGCACGGGTGACACCCCTGCACCGTCGATGTTAGGGTGCAAGGGGACACCCCACCGTCGTCCAAGTTGGGGTGCAAGGGGGACACTCCTCCCACATCGATATTGGGCTGCATGCATCACACCCTACCATCGTCCATGTTGGGATCCAAGAGGGACACGCCCCATCGTCGATGTCGGGGTGCAAGGGGACACCCCTCCATTGTCGATGATGTGGTGCACACGCGTCACCCCTGGACACATGGACGATGTTGGGGTACATGGGTGACACACCAGAGAGCCAGAGGCGGGGCTCGACTTGCACAGCACGGCATCCCCGCGCGGGGGTCCAACTCGAACACCGAGTGGGCGCGACGCGGGGCTCCAACAGACACAGCGCCAAAGCGCAAAGCGGGGCTCCAACTGGCACACCTGAGAGGCACAGGCAGACGTCGACGTCCCACATCGTGGGAGCCCGACGCAGGGTTCGAACTTGCACAGCATGCCATCACAACCCGGGGTGACGTTTCGAAAACCGAGTGGGCACGATGTGGTGCTGGAACTGGCAGACGGCAAGGGCCCCAAGGGGCGCTCCAACTCACACGTCACGGGATCCCGATACAGGCCTCCACCCGAAAACACACAGGCCCCGAGTCGGGGCTCGAACTGGCAAACACAGAGTGCCCAATGCGGGCCTCGAACTTGCACAAGGTAACGGCCCCCACCCGGGGCTCGAACTCGCACAGCACAAGTGCCAGACGCGGGGCTCGAACTAAGAAACCAAGAGAAACTAGACCGGACTCGAACTCCCAATCCAGAGGGCCCGTAGTAGGCGTGAACTAGGAAGCCCAAAAGACCCATGCGGGATTCGAACTCAGATACCTAGAGGGAAGACCACACCCATTTCCGGTTCCCACGGAACCTCAGGTTCCGTAGGGCCGTCATCCCTCCACCGTGGGTGGGGGGGTGCAAGCGTGACACCCCTCCACCGTGGGTGGGGGGGTGCAAGCGTGACACCCCTCCACCGTGGGTGGGGGGGTGCAAGCGTGACACCCCTCCACCGTGGGTGGGGGGGTGCAAGCGTGACACCCCTCCACCGTGGGTGGGGGGGTGCAAGCGTGACACCCCTCCACCGTGGGTGGGGGGGTGCAAGCGTGACACCCCTCCACCGTGGGTGGGGGGGTGCAAGCGTGACACCCCTCCACCGTGGGTGGGGGGGTGCAAGCGTGACACCCCTCCACCGTGGGTGGGGGGGTGCAAGCGTGACACCCCTCCACCGTGGGTGGGGGGGTGCAAGCGTGACACCCCTCCACCGTGGGTGGGGGGGTGCAAGCGTGACACCCCTCCACCGTGGGTGGGGGGGTGCAAGCGTGACACCCCTCCACCGTGGGTGGGGGGGTGCAAGCGTGACACCCCTCCACCGTGGGTGGGGGGGTGCAAGCGTGACACCCCTCCACCGTGGGTGGGGGGGTGCAAGCGTTGGTGTTGACAGCGGCTTCATTTTCGATTGGAGGGTACCCCTTGATCCACTTGTGGTGAATGCCGACACCCCTCCATCGTCGTCGCGGGGTGCAACTTCCCTACACTCTCTCATTGATAGCGTGGGCTCACCTTCGGCAATTGTCCTACACCTTGCGCCATACGTGGATGTCGGCCTGACACCCGTCCTTGGTCCATGTCGGGGGTCTCCATAACCGTTGGACAGGTGAACTTTCCTGGAACGTGTGCTGCGGGCGTGACGCCCCTGCATCGTCAATGGGGTGCCTCTCTAATCCATAGGGTGGTACCCCCCCTTCGTCCAGCAGCGGGGTGCGTGCGTCACCCGTCTCCGTCGTTGATGTGGGTTCGCCTCAATCGTCGATGGGGTGGTGACACCGTCTTCCGAGGCAGCATGCCCCTATGTCCGTGGGGGTGTGCATGTGTGACACCCCTCTCTTGTCGATGTGGGGATGCCTGATTCCCGATGGGGGTGTCCCTCGTCCATGGGTGCTGCAGGCAGGACCACCGTCCATCTTCCAACGGGGTGTGTCCTTCGGTCAATGGGGGACTGTCGGCCTGACACCCCTCCATCGTGGTTGGGGGGCTGCCCCCATCGTCGATGCTGGGGTGCAGGTGGGACCGCCGTCCAGCGTCGCTCGGGAGTGCAAGTATCCTCACGTGGGGGTTCGAGCGTGACACTTGTCCATCATCGATTGGGGGCTGCCTCCTCGATCGATGGTGTGGGCCCCATCGTTTACGGTGGGGTGCCCCTTCGTGTCTGTGGGGGTGCGTTCTGGACACCCCTCCATTGACAAACGGGGGTGAATCCTCCCTCGATGGGGGCCGCCCCTTCGCCCACTTGGGGCGCCCCATCGTCGATGGGCCGGCACAGGAATCACATCCCTCCTTCGTCGAACGGGGTGGACTTCCATCCTCCAGAAGGGTCCCCCGTCGTTGACGGGGTTACAGCTCTCACACACCTCCATCGTCCAAGGAGGGTGCATCCTTCGTGGACCGGGGGGTGCCCCATCGTCGATGGGCGGTGCAAGGGTGATACCCCTCCATCCTCCAACCTCCTGGTGGTTGCCCCCAGCGTTGATGGGGTGGCAGGGTGGACCCCTCCACTGTCATTGGGCAGGTGCCCATTCGGTGATTGGGGGGTGCAGGCGTGACACCACTCCATCGTCGACGTGGGCTGCCTCATGAGTCCATGGGGAGCTTTCCGAGTGACACCCCCCAAACGTCGATGGAGGGTGCCCCCGTCACCGATTGGGGCTTTCCCCTTCCTGGATGGTGGGGTGCAAGCGGTGACACAACCCCTTCGTCTCGCTCTGGGTGTCCCCAGGGTCGATAGGGGGTGCAGGCGTGACATCTATCCATCGTCGATGTTGGGGAGCAACGGGACACCCAATCTATCGTCAATGTTGGGGTGCGAACGGGACACCCCTCCATGATCGAGGTGCGGGTGCGATCCTGACACGCCTCCGTCCTCGATGTTGGGGTGCAAGGGGACACCACACCATCGTCGATGTTGGGGTGCAAGGGGACACCCCCATCGTCGATGTTGGGGTGCAAGGGGGACACTCCTCCCACTTCGATGTTGGGGTGCAAGGGGACACCCTCCATCGTCGATGTTGGGGTGCAAGGGGACACCCCCATCGTCGATGTTGGGGTGCAAGGGGGACACTCCTCCCACTTCGATGTTGGGCTGCATGCATGACACACCACCATCGTCGATGTTGGGGTGCAAAGGGGACACCCCACCATCGTCGAGGTTGGAAAAGAAGGCTAGGACGCCACCATCGTCGAGGTCGGGGTGCACGGGTGACACCCCTGCACCGTCGATGTTGGGGTGCAAGGGGACACCCCACCGTCGTCCAAGTTGGGGTGCAAGGGGGACACTCCTCCCACATCGATATTGGGCTGCATGCATCACACCCTACCATCGTCCATGTTGGGATCCAAGAGGGACACGCCCCATCGTCGATGTCGGGGTGCAAGGGGACACCCCTCCATTGTCGATGATGTGGTGCACACGCGTCACCCCTGGACACATGGACGATGTTGGGGTACATGGGTGACACACCAGAGAGCCAGAGGCGGGGCTCGACTTGCACAGCACGGCATCCCCGCGCGGGGGTCCAACTCGAACACCGAGTGGGCGCGACGCGGGGCTCCAACAGACACAGCGCCAAAGCGCAAAGCGGGGCTCCAACTGGCACACCTGAGAGGCACAGGCAGACGTCGACGTCCCACATCGTGGGAGCCCGACGCAGGGTTCGAACTTGCACAGCATGCCATCACAACCCGGGGTGACGTTTCGAAAACCGAGTGGGCACGATGTGGTGCTGGAACTGGCAGACGGCAAGGGCCCCAAGGGGCGCTCCAACTCACACGTCACGGGATCCCGATACAGGCCTCCACCCGAAAACACACAGGCCCCGAGTCGGGGCTCGAACTGGCAAACACAGAGTGCCCAATGCGGGCCTCGAACTTGCACAAGGTAACGGCCCCCACCCGGGGCTCGAACTCGCACAGCACAAGTGCCAGACGCGGGGCTCGAACTAAGAAACCAAGAGAAACTAGACCGGACTCGAACTCCCAATCCAGAGGGCCCGTAGTAGGCGTGAACTAGGAAGCCCAAAAGACCCATGCGGGATTCGAACTCAGATACCTAGAGGGAAGACCACACCCATTTCCGGTTCCCACGGAACCTCAGGTTCCGTAGGGCCGTCATCCCTCCACCGTGGGTGGGGGGGTGCAAGCGTGACACCCCTCCACCGTGGGTGGGGGGGTGCAAGCGTGACACCCCTCCACCGTGGGTGGGGGGGTGCAAGCGTGACACCCCTCCACCGTGGGTGGGGGGGTGCAAGCGTGACACCCCTCCACCGTGGGTGGGGGGGTGCAAGCGTGACACCCCTCCACCGTGGGTGGGGGGGTGCAAGCGTGACACCCCTCCACCGTGGGTGGGGGGGTGCAAGCGTGACACCCCTCCACCGTGGGTGGGGGGGTGCAAGCGTGACACCCCTCCACCGTGGGTGGGGGGGTGCAAGCGTGACACCCCTCCACCGTGGGTGGGGGGGTGCAAGCGTGACACCCCTCCACCGTGGGTGGGGGGGTGCAAGCGTGACACCCCTCCACCGTGGGTGGGGGGGTGCAAGCGTGACACCCCTCCACCGTGGGTGGGGGGGTGCAAGCGTGACACCCCTCCACCGTGGGTGGGGGGGTGCAAGCGTGACACCCCTCCACCGTGGGTGGGGGGGTGCAAGCGTGACACCCCTCCACCGTGGGTGGGGGGGTGCAAGCGTGACACCCCTCCACCGTGGGTGGGGGGGTGCAAGCGTGACACCCCTCCACCGTGGGTGGGGGGGTGCAAGCGTGACACCCCTCCACCGTGGGTGGGGGGGGTGCAAGCGTGACACCCCTCCACCGTGGGTGGGGGGGTGCAAGCGTGACACCCCTCCACCGTGGGTGGGGGGGTGCAAGCGTGACACCCCTCCACCGTGGGTGGGGGGGTGCAAGCGTGACACCCCTCCACCGTGGGTGGGGGGGTGCAAGCGTGACACCCCTCCACCGTGGGTGGGGGGGTGCAAGCGTGACACCCCTCCACCGTGGGTGGGGGGGTGCAAGCGTGACACCCCTCCACCGTGGGTGGGGGGGTGCAAGCGTGACACCCCTCCACCGTGGGTGGGGGGGTGCAAGCGTTGGTGTTGACAGCGGCTTCATTTTCGATTGGAGGGTACCCCTTGATCCACTTGTGGTGAATGCCGACACCCCTCCATCGTCGTCGCGGGGTGCAACTTCCCTACACTCTCTCATTGATAGCGTGGGCTCACCTTCGGCAATTGTCCTACACCTTGCGCCATACGTGGATGTCGGCCTGACACCCGTCCTTGGTCCATGTCGGGGGTCTCCATAACCGTTGGACAGGTGAACTTTCCTGGAACGTGTGCTGCGGGCGTGACGCCCCTGCATCGTCAATGGGGTGCCTCTCTAATCCATAGGGTGGTACCCCCCCTCGTCCAGCAGCGGGGTGCGTGCGTCACCCGTCTCCGTCGTTGATGTGGGTTCGCCTCAATCGTCGATGGGGTGGTGACACCGTCTTCCGAGGCAGCATGCCCCTATGTCCGTGGGGGTGTGCATGTGTGACACCCCTCTCTTGTCGATGTGGGGATGCCTGATTCCCGATGGGGGTGTCCCTCGTCCATGGGTGCTGCAGGCAGGACCACCGTCCATCTTCCAACGGGGTGTGTCCTTCGGTCAATGGGGGACTGTCGGCCTGACACCCCTCCATCGTGGTTGGGGGGCTGCCCCCATCGTCGATGCTGGGGTGCAGGTGGGACCGCCGTCCAGCGTCGCTCGGGAGTGCAAGTATCCTCACGTGGGGGTTCGAGCGTGACACTTGTCCATCATCGATTGGGGGCTGCCTCCTCGATCGATGGTGTGGGCCCCATCGTTTACGGTGGGGTGCCCCTTCGTGTCTGTGGGGGTGCGTTCTGGACACCCCTCCATTGACAAACGGGGGTGAATCCTCCCTCGATGGGGGCCGCCCCTTCGCCCACTTGGGGCGCCCCATCGTCGATGGGCCGGCACAGGAATCACATCCCTCCTTCGTCGAACGGGGTGGACTTCCATCCTCCAGAAGGGTCCCCCGTCGTTGACGGGGTTACAGCTCTCACACACCTCCATCGTCCAAGGAGGGTGCATCCTTCGTGGACCGGGGGGTGCCCCATCGTCGATGGGCGGTGCAAGGGTGATACCCCTCCATCCTCCAACCTCCTGGTGGTTGCCCCCAGCGTTGATGGGGTGGCAGGGTGGACCCCTCCACTGTCATTGGGCAGGTGCCCATTCGGTGATTGGGGGGTGCAGGCGTGACACCACTCCATCGTCGACGTGGGCTGCCTCATGAGTCCATGGGGAGCTTTCCGAGTGACACCCCCCAAACGTCGATGGAGGGTGCCCCCGTCACCGATTGGGGCTTTCCCCTTCCTGGATGGTGGGGTGCAAGCGGTGACACAACCCCTTCGTCTCGCTCTGGGTGTCCCCAGGGTCGATAGGGGGTGCAGGCGTGACATCTATCCATCGTCGATGTTGGGGAGCAACGGGACACCCAATCTATCGTCAATGTTGGGGTGCGAACGGGACACCCCTCCATGATCGAGGTGCGGGTGCGATCCTGACACGCCTCCGTCCTCGATGTTGGGGTGCAAGGGGACACCCCACCATCGTCGATGTTGGGGTGCAAGGGGACACCCCCATCGTCGATGTTGGGGTGCAAGGGGGATACTCCTCCCACTTCGATGTTGGGGTGCAAGGGGACACCCTCCATCGTCGATGTTGGGGTGCAAGGGGACACCCCCATCGTCGATGTTGGGGTGCAAGGGGGACACTCCTCCCACTTCGATGTTGGGCTTCATGCATGACACACCACCATCGTCGATGTTGGGGTGCAAAGGGGACACCCCACCATCGTCGAGGTTGGAAAAGAAGGCTAGGACGCCACCATCGTCGAGGTCGGGGTGCACGGGTGACACCCCTGCACCGTCGATGTTAGGGTTCAAGGGGACACCCCACCGTCGTCCAAGTTGGGGTGCAAGGGGGACACTCCTCCCACATCGATATTGGGCTGCATGCATCACACCCTACCATCGTCCATGTTGGGATCCAAGAGGGACACGCCCCATCGTCGATGTCGGGGTGCAAGGGGACACCCCTCCATTGTCGATGATGTGGTGCACACGCGTCACCCCTGGACACATGGACGATGTTGGGGTACATGGGTGACACACCAGAGAGCCAGAGGCGGGGCTCGACTTGCACAGCACGGCATCCCCGCGCGGGGGTCCAACTCGAACACCGAGTGGGCGCGACGCGGGGCTCCAACAGACACAGCGCCAAAGCGCAAAGCGGGGCTCCAACTGGCACACCTGAGAGGCACAGGCAGACGTCGACGTCCCACATCGTGGGAGCCCGACGCAGGGTTCGAACTTGCACAGCATGCCATCACAACCCGGGGTGACGTTTCGAAAACCGAGTGGGCACGATGTGGTGCTGGAACTGGCAGACGGCAAGGGCCCCAAGGGGCGCTCCAACTCACACGTCACGGGATCCCGATACAGGCCTCCACCCGAAAACACACAGGCCCCGAGTCGGGGCTCGAACTGGCAAACACAGAGTGCCCAATGCGGGCCTCGAACTTGCACAAGGTAACGGCCCCCACCCGGGGCTCGAACTCGCACAGCACAAGTGCCAGACGCGGGGCTCGAACTAAGAAACCAAGAGAAACTAGACCGGACTCGAACTCCCAATCCAGAGGGCCCGTAGTAGGCGTGAACTAGGAAGCCCAAAAGACCCATGCGGGATTCGAACTCAGATACCTAGAGGGAAGACCACACCCATTTCCGGTTCCCACGGAACCTCAGGTTCCGTAGGGCCGTCATCCCTCCACCGTGGGTGGGGGGGTGCAAGCGTGACACCCCTCCACCGTGGGTGGGGGGGTGCAAGCGTGACACCCCTCCACCGTGGGTGGGGGGGTGCAAGCGTGACACCCCTCCACCGTGGGTGGGGGGGTGCAAGCGTGACACCCCTCCACCGTGGGTGGGGGGGTGCAAGCGTGACACCCCTCCACCGTGGGTGGGGGGGTGCAAGCGTGACACCCCTCCACCGTGGGTGGGGGGGTGCAAGCGTGACACCCCTCCACCGTGGGTGGGGGGGTGCAAGCGTGACACCCCTCCACCGTGGGTGGGGGGGTGCAAGCGTGACACCCCTCCACCGTGGGTGGGGGGGTGCAAGCGTGACACCCCTCCACCGTGGGTGGGGGGGTGCAAGCGTGACACCCCGCCACCGTGGGTGGGGGGGTGCAAGCGTGACACCCCGCCACCGTGGGTGGGGGGGTGCAAGCGTGACACCCCTCCACCGTGGGTGGGGGGGTGCAAGCGTGACACCCCTCCACCGTGGGTGGGGGGGTGCAAGCGTGACACCCCTCCACCGTGGGTGGGGGGGTGCAAGCGTGACACCCCTCCACCGTGGGTGGGGGGGTGCAAGCGTGACACCCCTCCACCGTGGGTGGGGGGGTGCAAGCGTGACACCCCTCCACCGTGGGTGGGGGGGTGCAAGCGTTGGTGTTGACAGCGGCTTCATTTTCGATTGGAGGGTACCCCTTGATCCACTTGTGGTGAATGCCGACACCCCTCCATCGTCGTCGCGGGGTGCAACTTCCCTACACTCTCTCATTGATAGCGTGGGCTCACCTTCGGCAATTGTCCTACACCTTGCGCCATACGTGGATGTCGGCCTGACACCCGTCCTTGGTCCATGTCGGGGGTCTCCATAACCGTTGGACAGGTGAACTTTCCTGGAACGTGTGCTGCGGGCGTGACGCCCCTGCATCGTCAATGGGGTGCCTCTCTAATCCATAGGGTGGTACCCCCCCTCGTCCAGCAGCGGGGTGCGTGCGTCACCCGTCTCCGTCGTTGATGTGGGTTCGCCTCAATCGTCGATGGGGTGGTGACACCGTCTTCCGAGGCAGCATGCCCCTATGTCCGTGGGGGTGTGCATGTGTGACACCCCTCTCTTGTCGATGTGGGGATGCCTGATTCCCGATGGGGGTGTCCCTCGTCCATGGGTGCTGCAGGCAGGACCACCGTCCATCTTCCAACGGGGTGTGTCCTTCGGTCAATGGGGGACTGTCGGCCTGACACCCCTCCATCGTGGTTGGGGGGCTGCCCCCATCGTCGATGCTGGGGTGCAGGTGGGACCGCCGTCCAGCGTCGCTCGGGAGTGCAAGTATCCTCACGTGGGGGTTCGAGCGTGACACTTGTCCATCATCGATTGGGGGCTGCCTCCTCGATCGATGGTGTGGGCCCCATCGTTTACGGTGGGGTGCCCCTTCGTGTCTGTGGGGGTGCGTTCTGGACACCCCTCCATTGACAAACGGGGGTGAATCCTCCCTCGATGGGGGCCGCCCCTTCGCCCACTTGGGGCGCCCCATCGTCGATGGGCCGGCACAGGAATCACATCCCTCCTTCGTCGAACGGGGTGGACTTCCATCCTCCAGAAGGGTCCCCCGTCGTTGACGGGGTTACAGCTCTCACACACCTCCATCGTCCAAGGAGGGTGCATCCTTCGTGGACCGGGGGGTGCCCCATCGTCGATGGGCGGTGCAAGGGTGATACCCCTCCATCCTCCAACCTCCTGGTGGTTGCCCCCAGCGTTGATGGGGTGGCAGGGTGGACCCCTCCACTGTCATTGGGCAGGTGCCCATTCGGTGATTGGGGGGTGCAGGCGTGACACCACTCCATCGTCGACGTGGGCTGCCTCATGAGTCCATGGGGAGCTTTCCGAGTGACACCCCCCAAACGTCGATGGAGGGTGCCCCCGTCACCGATTGGGGCTTTCCCCTTCCTGGATGGTGGGGTGCAAGCGGTGACACAACCCCTTCGTCTCGCTCTGGGTGTCCCCAGGGTCGATAGGGGGTGCAGGCGTGACATCTATCCATCGTCGATGTTGGGGAGCAACGGGACACCCAATCTATCGTCAATGTTGGGGTGCGAACGGGACACCCCTCCATGATCGAGGTGCGGGTGCGATCCTGACACGCCTCCGTCCTCGATGTTGGGGTGCAAGGGGACACCCCACCATCGTCGATGTTGGGGTGCAAGGGGACACCCCCATCGTCGATGTTGGGGTGCAAGGGGGATACTCCTCCCACTTGGATGTTGGGGTGCAAGGGGACACCGTCCATCGTCGATGTTGGGGTGCAAGGGGACACCCCCATCGTCGATGTTGGGGTGCAAGGGGGACACTCCTCCCACTTCGATGTTGGGCTGCAAGCATGACACACCACCATCGTCGATGTTGGGGTGCAAAGGGGACACCCCACCATCGTCGAGGTTGGAAAAGAAGGCTAGGACGCCACCATCGTCGAGGTCGGGGTGCACGGGTGACACCCCTGCACCGTCGATGTTAGGGTTCAAGGGGACACCCCACCGTCGTCCAAGTTGGGGTGCAAGGGGGACACTCCTCCCACATCGATATTGGGCTGCATGCATCACACCCTACCATCGTCCATGTTGGGATCCAAGAGGGACACGCCCCATCGTCGATGTCGGGGTGCAAGGGGACACCCCTCCATTGTCGATGATGTGGTGCACACGCGTCACCCCTGGACACATGGACGATGTTGGGGTACATGGGTGACACACCAGAGAGCCAGAGGCGGGGCTCGACTTGCACAGCACGGCATCCCCGCGCGGGGGTCCAACTCGAACACCGAGTGGGCGCGACGCGGGGCTCCAACAGACACAGCGCCAAAGCGCAAAGCGGGGCTCCAACTGGCACACCTGAGAGGCACAGGCAGACGTCGACGTCCCACATCGTGGGAGCCCGACGCAGGGTTCGAACTTGCACAGCATGCCATCACAACCCGGGGTGACGTTTCGAAAACCGAGTGGGCACGATGTGGTGCTGGAACTGGCAGACGGCAAGGGCCCCAAGGGGCGCTCCAACTCACACGTCACGGGATCCCGATACAGGCCTCCACCCGAAAACACACAGGCCCCGAGTCGGGGCTCGAACTGGCAAACACAGAGTGCCCAATGCGGGCCTCGAACTTGCACAAGGTAACGGCCCCCACCCGGGGCTCGAACTCGCACAGCACAAGTGCCAGACGCGGGGCTCGAACTAAGAAACCAAGAGAAACTAGACCGGACTCGAACTCCCAATCCAGAGGGCCCGTAGTAGGCGTGAACTAGGAAGCCCAAAAGACCCATGCGGGATTCGAACTCAGATACCTAGAGGGAAGACCACACCCATTTCCGGTTCCCACGGAACCTCAGGTTCCGTAGGGCCGTCATCCCTCCACCGTGGGTGGGGGGGTGCAAGCGTGACACCCCGCCACCGTGGGTGGGGGGGTGCAAGCGTGACACCCCGCCACCGTGGGTGGGGGGGTGCAAGCGTGACACCCCGCCACCGTGGGTGGGGGGGTGCAAGCGTGACACCCCGCCACCGTGGGTGGGGGGGTGCAAGCGTGACACCCCGCCACCGTGGGTGGGGGGGTGCAAGCGTGACACCCCGCCACCGTGGGTGGGGGGGTGCAAGCGTGACACCCCGCCACCGTGGGTGGGGGGGTGCAAGCGTTACACCCCGCCACCGTGGGTGGGGGGGTGCAAGCGTGACACCCCGCGACCGTGGGTGGGGGGGTGCAAGCGTGACACCCCGCGACCGTGGGTGGGGGGGTGCAAGCGTGACACCCCGCCACCGTGGGTGTGGGGGTGCAAGCGTGACACCCCGCCACCGTGGGTGGGGGGGTGCAAGCGTGACACCCCGCCACCGTGGGTGGGGGGGTGCAAGCGTGACACCCCGCCACCGTGGGTGGGGGGGTGCAAGCGTGACACCCCTCCACCGTGGGTGGGGGGGTGCAAGCGTTGGTGTTGACAGCGGCTTCATTTTCGATTGGAGGGTACCCCTTGATCCACTTGTGGTGAATGCCGACACCCCTCCATCGTCGTCGCGGGGTGCAACTTCCCTACACTCTCTCATTGATAGCGTGGGCTCACCTTCGGCAATTGTCCTACACCTTCCGCCATACGTGGATGTCGGCCTGACACCCGTCCTTGGTCTATGTCGGGGATCTCCATAACCGTTGGACAGGTGAACTTTCCTGGAACGTGTGCTGCGGGCGTGACGCCCCTGCATCGTCAATGGGGTGCCTCTCTAATCCATAGGGTGGTACCCCCCCTCGTCCAGCAGCGGGGTGCGTGCGTCACCCGTCTCCGTCGTTGATGTGGGTTCGCCTCAATCGTCGATGGGGTGGTGACACCGTCTTCCGAGGCAGCATGCCCCTATGTCCGTGGGGGTGTGCATGTGTGACACCCCTCTCTTGTCGATGTGGGGATGCCTGATTCCCGATGGGGGTGTCCCTCGTCCATGGGTGCTGCAGGCAGGACCACCGTCCATCTTCCAACGGGGTGTGTCCTTCGGTCAATGGGGGACTGTCGGCCTGACACCCCTCCATCGTGGTTGGGGGGCTGCCCCCATCGTCGATGCTGGGGTGCAGGTGGGACCGCCGTCCAGCGTCGCTCGGGAGTGCAAGTATCCTCACGTGGGGGTTCGAGCGTGACACTTGTCCATCATCGATTGGGGGCTGCCTCCTCGATCGATGGTGTGGGCCCCATCGTTTACGGTGGGGTGCCCCTTCGTGTCTGTGGGGGTGCGTTCTGGACACCCCTCCATTGACAAACGGGGGTGAATCCTCCCTCGATGGGGGCCGCCCCTTCGCCCACTTGGGGCGCCCCATCGTCGATGGGCCGGCACAGGAATCACATCCCTCCTTCGTCGAACGGGGTGGACTTCCATCCTCCAGAAGGGTCCCCCGTCGTTGACGGGGTTACAGCTCTCACACACCTCCATCGTCCAAGGAGGGTGCATCCTTCGTGGACCGGGGGGTGCCCCATCGTCGATGGGCGGTGCAAGGGTGATACCCCTCCATCCTCCAACCTCCTGGTGGTTGCCCCCAGCGTTGATGGGGTGGCAGGGTGGACCCCTCCACTGTCATTGGGCAGGTGCCCATTCGGTGATTGGGGGGTGCAGGCGTGACACCACTCCATCGTCGACGTGGGCTGCCTCATGAGTCCATGGGGAGCTTTCCGAGTGACACCCCCCAAACGTCGATGGAGGGTGCCCCCGTCACCGATTGGGGCTTTCCCCTTCCTGGATGGTGGGGTGCAAGCGGTGACACAACCCCTTCGTCTCGCTCTGGGTGTCCCCAGGGTCGATAGGGGGTGCAGGCGTGACATCTATCCATCGTCGATGTTGGGGAGCAACGGGACACCGAATCTATCGTCAATGTTGGGGTGCGAACGGGACACCCCTCCATGATCGAGGTGCGGGTGCGATCCTGACACGCCTCCGTCCTCGATGTTGGGGTGCAAGGGGACACCCCACCATCGTCGATGTTGGGGTGCAAGGGGACACCCCCATCGTCGATGTTGGGGTGCAAGGGGGTTACTCCTCCCACTTCGAAGTTGGGGTGCAAGGGGACACCCTCCATCGTCGATGTTGGGGTGCAAGGGGACACCCCACCATCGTCGATGTTGGGGTGCAAGGGGACACCCCCATCGTCGACGTTAGGGTGCAAGGGGGATACTCCTCCCACTTCGATGTTGGGGTGCAAGGGGACACCCTCCATCGTCGATGTTGGGGTGCAAGGGGACACCCCCATCGTCGATGTTGGGGTGCAAGGGGGACACTCCTCCCACTTCGATGTTGGGCTGCATGCATGACACACCACCATCGTCGATGTTGGGGTGCAAAGGGGACACCCCACCATCGTCGAGGTTGGAAAAGAAGGCTAGGACGCCACCATCGTCGAGGTCGGGGTGCACGGGTGACACCCCTGCACCGTCGATGTTAGGGTTCAAGGGGACACCCCACCGTCGTCCAAGTTGGGGTGCAAGGGGGACACTCCTCCCACATCGATATTGGGCTGCATGCATCACACCCTACCATCGTCCATGTTGGGATCCAAGAGGGACACGCCCCATCGTCGATGTCGGGGTGCAAGGGGACACCCCTCCATTGTCGATGATGTGGTGCACACGCGTCACCCCTGGACACATGGACGATGTTGGGGTACATGGGTGACACACCAGAGAGCCAGAGGCGGGGCTCGACTTGCACAGCACGGCATCCCCGCGCGGGGGTCCAACTCGAACACCGAGTGGGCGCGACGCGGGGCTCCAACAGACACAGCGCCAAAGCGCAAAGCGGGGCTCCAACTGGCACACCTGAGAGGCACAGGCAGACGTCGACGTCCCACATCGTGGGAGCCCGACGCAGGGTTCGAACTTGCACAGCATGCCATCACAACCCGGGGTGACGTTTCGAAAACCGAGTGGGCACGATGTGGTGCTGGAACTGGCAGACGGCAAGGGCCCCAAGGGGCGCTCCAACTCACACGTCACGGGATCCCGATACAGGCCTCCACCCGAAAACACACAGGCCCCGAGTCGGGGCTCGAACTGGCAAACACAGAGTGCCCAATGCGGGCCTCGAACTTGCACAAGGTAACGGCCCCCACCCGGGGCTCGAACTCGCACAGCACAAGTGCCAGACGCGGGGCTCGAACTAAGAAACCAAGAGAAACTAGACCGGACTCGAACTCCCAATCCAGAGGGCCCGTAGTAGGCGTGAACTAGGAAGCCCAAAAGACCCATGCGGGATTCGAACTCAGATACCTAGAGGGAAGACCACACCCATTTCCGGTTCCCACGGAACCTCAGGTTCCGTAGGGCCGTCATCCCTCCACCGTGGGTGGGGGGTGCAAGCGTGACACCCCTCCACCGTGGGTGGGGGGGTGCAAGCGTGACACCCCTCCACCGTGGGTGGGGGGGTGCAAGCGTGACACCCCTCCACCGTGGGTGGGGGGGTGCAAGCGTGACACCCCTCCACCGTGGGTGGGGGGGGTGCAAGCGTGACACCCCTCCACCGTGGGTGGGGGGGTGCAAGCGTGACACCCCTCCACCGTGGGTGGGGGGGTGCAAGCGTGACACCCCTCCACCGTGGGTGGGGGGGTGCAAGCGTGACACCCCTCCACCGTGGGTGGGGGGGTGCAAGCGTGACACCCCTCCACCGTGGGTGGGGGGGTGCAAGCGTGACACCCCTCCACCGTGGGTGGGGGGGGTGCAAGCGTGACACCCCTCCACCGTGGGTGGGGGGGGTGCAAGCGTGACACCCCTCCACCGTGGGTGGGGGGGTGCAAGCGTGACACCCCTCCACCGTGGGTGGGGGGGTGCAAGCGTGACACCCCTCCACCGTGGGTGGGGGGGTGCAAGCGTGACACCCCTCCACCGTGGGTGGGGGGGTGCAAGCGTGACACCCCTCCACCGTGGGTGGGGGGGTGCAAGCGTGACACCCCTCCACCGTGGGTGGGGGGGTGCAAGCGTTGGTGTTGACAGCGGCTTCATTTTCGATTGGAGGGTACCCCTTGATCCACTTGTGGTGAATGCCGACACCCCTCCATCGTCGTCGCGGGGTGCAACTTCCCTACACTCTCTCATTGATAGCGTGGGCTCACCTTCGGCAATTGTCCTACACCTTGCGCCATACGTGGATGTCGGCCTGACACCCGTCCTTGGTCCATGTCGGGGGTCTCCATAACCGTTGGACAGGTGAACTTTCCTGGAACGTGTGCTGCGGGCGTGACGCCCCTGCATCGTCAATGGGGTGCCTCTCTAATCCATAGGGTGGTACCCCCCCTCGTCCAGCAGCGGGGTGCGTGCGTCACCCGTCTCCGTCGTTGATGTGGGTTCGCCTCAATCGTCGATGGGGTGGTGACACCGTCTTCCGAGGCAGCATGCCCCTATGTCCGTGGGGGTGTGCATGTGTGACACCCCTCTCTTGTCGATGTGGGGATGCCTGATTCCCGATGGGGGTGTCCCTCGTCCATGGGTGCTGCAGGCAGGACCACCGTCCATCTTCCAACGGGGTGTGTCCTTCGGTCAATGGGGGACTGTCGGCCTGACACCCCTCCATCGTGGTTGGGGGGCTGCCCCCATCGTCGATGCTGGGGTGCAGGTGGGACCGCCGTCCAGCGTCGCTCGGGAGTGCAAGTATCCTCACGTGGGGGTTCGAGCGTGACACTTGTCCATCATCGATTGGGGGCTGCCTCCTCGATCGATGGTGTGGGCCCCATCGTTTACGGTGGGGTGCCCCTTCGTGTCTGTGGGGGTGCGTTCTGGACACCCCTCCATTGACAAACGGGGGTGAATCCTCCCTCGATGGGGGCCGCCCCTTCGCCCACTTGGGGCGCCCCATCGTCGATGGGCCGGCACAGGAATCACATCCCTCCTTCGTCGAACGGGGTGGACTTCCATCCTCCAGAAGGGTCCCCCGTCGTTGACGGGGTTACAGCTCTCACACACCTCCATCGTCCAAGGAGGGTGCATCCTTCGTGGACCGGGGGGTGCCCCATCGTCGATGGGCGGTGCAAGGGTGATACCCCTCCATCCTCCAACCTCCTGGTGGTTGCCCCCAGCGTTGATGGGGTGGCAGGGTGGACCCCTCCACTGTCATTGGGCAGGTGCCCATTCGGTGATTGGGGGGTGCAGGCGTGACACCACTCCATCGTCGACGTGGGCTGCCTCATGAGTCCATGGGGAGCTTTCCGAGTGACACCCCCCAAACGTCGATGGAGGGTGCCCCCGTCACCGATTGGGGCTTTCCCCTTCCTGGATGGTGGGGTGCAAGCGGTGACACAACCCCTTCGTCTCGCTCTGGGTGTCCCCAGGGTCGATAGGGGGTGCAGGCGTGACATCTATCCATCGTCGATGTTGGGAGCAACGGGACACCCAATCTATCGTCAATGTTGGGGTGCGAACGGGACACCCCTCCATGATCGAGGTGCGGGTGCGATCCTGACACGCCTCCGTCCTCGATGTTGGGGTGCAAGGGGACACCCCACCATCGTCGATGTTGGGGTGCAAGGGGACACCCCCATCGTCGATGTTGGGGTGCAAGGGGGACACTCCTCCCACTTCGATGTTGGGGTGCAAGGGGACACCCTCCATCGTCGATGTTGGGGTGCAAGGGGACACCCCCATCGTCGATGTTGGGGTGCAAGGGGGACACTCCTGGACACCCTCCATCGTCGATGTTGGTGTGCAAGGGGACACCCCCATCGTCGATGTTGGGGTGCAAGGGGGACACTCCTCCCACTTCGATGTTGGGCTGCATGCATGACACACCACCATCGTCGATGTTGGGGTGCAAAGGGGACACCCCACCATCGTCGAGGTTGGAAAAGAAGGCTAGGACGCCACCATCGTCGAGGTCGGGGTGCACGGGTGACACCCCTGCACCGTCGATGTTGGGGTGCAAGGGGACACCCCACCGTCGTCCAAGTTGGGGTGCAAGGGGGACACTCCTCCCACATCGATATTGGGCTGCATGCATCACACCCTACCATCGTCCATGTTGGGATCCAAGAGGGACACGCCCCATCGTCGATGTCGGGGTGCAAGGGGACACCCCTCCATTGTCGATGATGTGGTGCACACGCGTCACCCCTGGACACATGGACGATGTTGGGGTACATGGGTGACACACCAGAGAGCCAGAGGCGGGGCTCGACTTGCACAGCACGGCATCCCCGCGCGGGGGTCCAACTCGAACACCGAGTGGGCGCGACGCGGGGCTCCAACAGACACAGCGCCAAAGCGCAAAGCGGGGCTCCAACTGGCACACCTGAGAGGCACAGGCAGACGTCGACGTCCCACATCGTGGGAGCCCGACGCAGGGTTCGAACTTGCACAGCATGCCATCACAACCCGGGGTGACGTTTCGAAAACCGAGTGGGCACGATGTGGTGCTGGAACTGGCAGACGGCAAGGGCCCCAAGGGGCGCTCCAACTCACACGTCACGGGATCCCGATACAGGCCTCCACCCGAAAACACACAGGCCCCGAGTCGGGGCTCGAACTGGCAAACACAGAGTGCCCAATGCGGGCCTCGAACTTGCACAAGGTAACGGCCCCCACCCGGGGCTCGAACTCGCACAGCACAAGTGCCAGACGCGGGGCTCGAACTAAGAAACCAAGAGAAACTAGACCGGACTCGAACTCCCAATCCAGAGGGCCCGTAGTAGGCGTGAACTAGGAAGCCCAAAAGACCCATGCGGGATTCGAACTCAGATACCTAGAGGAAGACCACACCCATTTCCGGTTCCCACGGAACCTCAGGTTCCGTAGGGCCGTCATCCCTCCACCGTGGGTGGGGGGGTGCAAGCGTGACACCCCTCCACCGTGGGTGGGGGGGTGCAAGCGTGACACCCCTCCACCGTGGTGGGGGGGTGCAAGCGTGACACCCCTCCACCGTGGGTGGGGGGGTGCAAGCGTGACACCCCTCCACCGTGGGTGGGGGGGTGCAAGCGTGACACCCCTCCACCGTGGGTGGGGGGGTGCAAGCGTGACACCCCTCCACCGTGGGTGGGGGGGTGCAAGCGTGACACCCCTCCACCGTGGGTGGGGGGGTGCAAGCGTGACACCCCTCCACCGTGGGTGGGGGGGTGCAAGCGTGACACCCTCCACCGTGGGTGGGGGGGTGCAAGCGTGACACCCCTCCACCGTGGGTGGGGGGGTGCAAGCGTGACACCCCTCCACCGTGGGTGGGGGGGTGCAAGCGTGACACCCCTCCACCGTGGGTGGGGGGGGTGCAAGCGTGACACCCCTCCACCGTGGGTGGGGGGGTGCAAGCGTGACACCCCTCCACCGTGGGTGGGGGGGTGCAAGCGTGACACCCCTCCACCGTGGGTGGGGGGGTGCAAGCGTGACACCCCTCCACCGTGGGTGGGGGGGGTGCAAGCGTGACACCCCTCCACCGTGGGTGGGGGGGTGCAAGCGTGACACCCCTCCACCGTGGGTGGGGGGGTGCAAGCGTGACACCCCTCCACCGTGGGTGGGGGGGTGCAAGCGTGACACCCCTCCACCGTGGGTGGGGGGGTGCAAGCGTGACACCCCTCCACCGTGGGTGGGGGGGTGCAAGCGTGACACCCCTCCACCGTGGGTGGGGGGGTGCAAGCGTTGGTGTTGACAGCGGCTTCATTTTCGATTGGAGGGTACCCCTTGATCCACTTGTGGTGAATGCCGACACCCCTCCATCGTCGTCGCGGGGTGCAACTTCCCTACACTCTCTCATTGATAGCGTGGGCTCACCTTCGGCAATTGTCCTACACCTTGCGCCATACGTGGATGTCGGCCTGACACCCGTCCTTGGTCCATGTCGGGGGTCTCCATAACCGTTGGACAGGTGAACTTTCCTGGAACGTGTGCTGCGGGCGTGACGCCCCTGCATCGTCAATGGGGTGCCTCTCTAATCCATAGGGTGGTACCCCCCCTTCGTCCAGCAGCGGGGTGCGTGCGTCACCCGTCTCCGTCGTTGATGTGGGTTCGCCTCAATCGTCGATGGGGTGGTGACACCGTCTTCCGAGGCAGCATGCCCCTATGTCCGTGGGGGTGTGCATGTGTGACACCCCTCTCTTGTCGATGTGGGGATGCCTGATTCCCGATGGGGGTGTCCCTCGTCCATGGGTGCTGCAGGCAGGACCACCGTCCATCTTCCAACGGGGTGTGTCCTTCGGTCAATGGGGGACTGTCGGCCTGACACCCCTCCATCGTGGTTGGGGGGCTGCCCCCATCGTCGATGCTGGGGTGCAGGTGGGACCGCCGTCCAGCGTCGCTCGGGAGTGCAAGTATCCTCACGTGGGGGTTCGAGCGTGACACTTGTCCATCATCGATTGGGGGCTGCCTCCTCGATCGATGGTGTGGGCCCCATCGTTTACGGTGGGGTGCCCCTTCGTGTCTGTGGGGGTGCGTTCTGGACACCCCTCCATTGACAAACGGGGGTGAATCCTCCCTCGATGGGGGCCGCCCCTTCGCCCACTTGGGGCGCCCCATCGTCGATGGGCCGGCACAGGAATCACATCCCTCCTTCGTCGAACGGGGTGGACTTCCATCCTCCAGAAGGGTCCCCCGTCGTTGACGGGGTTACAGCTCTCACACACCTCCATCGTCCAAGGAGGGTGCATCCTTCGTGGACCGGGGGGTGCCCCATCGTCGATGGGCGGTGCAAGGGTGATACCCCTCCATCCTCCAACCTCCTGGTGGTTGCCCCCAGCGTTGATGGGGTGGCAGGGTGGACCCCTCCACTGTCATTGGGCAGGTGCCCATTCGGTGATTGGGGGGTGCAGGCGTGACACCACTCCATCGTCGACGTGGGCTGCCTCATGAGTCCATGGGGAGCTTTCCGAGTGACACCCCCCAAACGTCGATGGAGGGTGCCCCCGTCACCGATTGGGGCTTTCCCCTTCCTGGATGGTGGGGTGCAAGCGGTGACACAACCCCTTCGTCTCGCTCTGGGTGTCCCCAGGGTCGATAGGGGGTGCAGGCGTGACATCTATCCATCGTCGATGTTGGGGAGCAACGGGACACCCAATCTATCGTCAATGTTGGGGTGCGAACGGGACACCCCTCCATGATCGAGGTGCGGGTGCGATCCTGACACGCCTCCGTCCTCGATGTTGGGGTGCAAGGGGACACCCCACCATCGTCGATGTTGGGGTGCAAGGGGACACCCCCATCGTCGATGTTGGGGTGCAAGGGGGATACTCCTCCCACTTCGATGTTGGGGTGCAAGGGGACACCCTCCATCGTCGATGTTGGGGTGCAAGGGGACACCCCCATCGTCGATGTTGGGGTGCAAGGGGGACACTCCTCCCACTTCGATGTTGGGCTGCATGCATGACACACCACCATCGTCGATGTTGGGGTGCAAAGGGGACACCCCACCATCGTCGAGGTTGGAAAAGAAGGCTAGGACGCCACCATCGTCGAGGTCGGGGTGCACGGGTGACACCCCTGCACCGTCGATGTTAGGGTTCAAGGGGACACCCCACCGTCGTCCAAGTTGGGGTGCAAGGGGGACACTCCTCCCACATCGATATTGGGCTGCATGCATCACACCCTACCATCGTCCATGTTGGGATCCAAGAGGGACACGCCCCATCGTCGATGTCGGGGTGCAAGGGGACACCCCTCCATTGTCGATGATGTGGTGCACACGCGTCACCCCTGGACACATGGACGATGTTGGGGTACATGGGTGACACACCAGAGAGCCAGAGGCGGGGCTCGACTTGCACAGCACGGCATCCCCGCGCGGGGGTCCAACTCGAACACCGAGTGGGCGCGACGCGGGGCTCCAACAGACACAGCGCCAAAGCGCAAAGCGGGGCTCCAACTGGCACACCTGAGAGGCACAGGCAGACGTCGACGTCCCACATCGTGGGAGCCCGACGCAGGGTTCGAACTTGCACAGCATGCCATCACAACCCGGGGTGACGTTTCGAAAACCGAGTGGGCACGATGTGGTGCTGGAACTGGCAGACGGCAAGGGCCCCAAGGGGCGCTCCAACTCACACGTCACGGGATCCCGATACAGGCCTCCACCCGAAAACACACAGGCCCCGAGTCGGGGCTCGAACTGGCAAACACAGAGTGCCCAATGCGGGCCTCGAACTTGCACAAGGTAACGGCCCCCACCCGGGGCTCGAACTCGCACAGCACAAGTGCCAGACGCGGGGCTCGAACTAAGAAACCAAGAGAAACTAGACCGGACTCGAACTCCCAATCCAGAGGGCCCGTAGTAGGCGTGAACTAGGAAGCCCAAAAGACCCATGCGGGATTCGAACTCAGATACCTAGAGGGAAGACCACACCCATTTCCGGTTCCCACGGAACCTCAGGTTCCGTAGGGCCGTCATCCCTCCACCGTGGGTGGGGGGTGCAAGCGTGACACCCCTCCACCGTGGGTGGGGGGGTGCAAGCGTGACACCCCTCCACCGTGGGTGGGGGGGTGCAAGCGTGACACCCCTCCACCGTGGGTGGGGGGGTGCAAGCGTGACACCCCTCCACCGTGGGTGGGGGGGTGCAAGCGTGACACCCCTCCACCGTGGGTGGGGGGGTGCAAGCGTGACACCCCTCCACCGTGGGTGGGGGGGTGCAAGCGTGACACCCCTCCACCGTGGGTGGGGGGGTGCAAGCGTGACACCCCTCCACCGTGGGTGGGGGGGTGCAAGCGTGACACCCCTCCACCGTGGGTGGGGGGGTGCAAGCGTGACACCCCTCCACCGTGGGTGGGGGGGTGCAAGCGTGACACCCCTCCACCGTGGGTGGGGGGGTGCAAGCGTGACACCCCTCCACCGTGGGTGGGGGGGTGCAAGCGTGACACCCCTCCACCGTGGGTGGGGGGGTGCAAGCGTGACACCCCTCCACCGTGGGTGGGGGGGTGCAAGCGTGACACCCCTCCACCGTGGGTGGGGGGGTGCAAGCGTGACACCCCTCCACCGTGGGTGGGGGGGTGCAAGCGTGACACCCCTCCACCGTGGGTGGGGGGGTGCAAGCGTGACACCCCTCCACCGTGGGTGGGGGGGTGCAAGCGTTGGTGTTGACAGCGGCTTCATTTTCGATTGGAGGGTACCCCTTGATCCACTTGTGGTGAATGCCGACACCCCTCCATCGTCGTCGCGGGGTGCAACTTCCCTACACTCTCTCATTGATAGCGTGGGCTCACCTTCGGCAATTGTCCTACACCTTGCGCCATACGTGGATGTCGGCCTGACACCCGTCCTTGGTCCATGTCGGGGGTCTCCATAACCGTTGGACAGGTGAACTTTCCTGGAACGTGTGCTGCGGGCGTGACGCCCCTGCATCGTCAATGGGGTGCCTCTCTAATCCATAGGGTGGTACCCCCCCTTCGTCCAGCAGCGGGGTGCGTGCGTCACCCGTCTCCGTCGTTGATGTGGGTTCGCCTCAATCGTCGATGGGGTGGTGACACCGTCTTCCGAGGCAGCATGCCCCTATGTCCGTGGGGGTGTGCATGTGTGACACCCCTCTCTTGTCGATGTGGGGATGCCTGATTCCCGATGGGGGTGTCCCTCGTCCATGGGTGCTGCAGGCAGGACCACCGTCCATCTTCCAACGGGGTGTGTCCTTCGGTCAATGGGGGACTGTCGGCCTGACACCCCTCCATCGTGGTTGGGGGGCTGCCCCCATCGTCGATGCTGGGGTGCAGGTGGGACCGCCGTCCAGCGTCGCTCGGGAGTGCAAGTATCCTCACGTGGGGGTTCGAGCGTGACACTTGTCCATCATCGATTGGGGGCTGCCTCCTCGATCGATGGTGTGGGCCCCATCGTTTACGGTGGGGTGCCCCTTCGTGTCTGTGGGGGTGCGTTCTGGACACCCCTCCATTGACAAACGGGGGTGAATCCTCCCTCGATGGGGGCCGCCCCTTCGCCCACTTGGGGCGCCCCATCGTCGATGGGCCGGCACAGGAATCACATCCCTCCTTCGTCGAACGGGGTGGACTTCCATCCTCCAGAAGGGTCCCCCGTCGTTGACGGGGTTACAGCTCTCACACACCTCCATCGTCCAAGGAGGGTGCATCCTTCGTGGACCGGGGGGTGCCCCATCGTCGATGGGCGGTGCAAGGGTGATACCCCTCCATCCTCCAACCTCCTGGTGGTTGCCCCCAGCGTTGATGGGGTGGCAGGGTGGACCCCTCCACTGTCATTGGGCAGGTGCCCATTCGGTGATTGGGGGGTGCAGGCGTGACACCACTCCATCGTCGACGTGGGCTGCCTCATGAGTCCATGGGGAGCTTTCCGAGTGACACCCCCCAAACGTCGATGGAGGGTGCCCCCGTCACCGATTGGGGCTTTCCCCTTCCTGGATGGTGGGGTGCAAGCGGTGACACAACCCCTTCGTCTCGCTCTGGGTGTCCCCAGGGTCGATAGGGGGTGCAGGCGTGACATCTATCCATCGTCGATGTTGGGGAGCAACGGGACACCCAATCTATCGTCAATGTTGGGGTGCGAACGGGACACCCCTCCATGATCGAGGTGCGGGTGCGATCCTGACACGCCTCCGTCCTCGATGTTGGGGTGCAAGGGGACACCCCACCATCGTCGATGTTGGGGTGCAAGGGGACACCCCCATCGTCGATGTTGGGGTGCAAGGGGATACTCCTCCCACTTCGATGTTGGGGTGCAAGGGGACACCCTCCATCGTCGATGTTGGGGTGCAAGGGGACACCCCCATCGTCGATGTTGGGGTGCAAGGGGGACACTCCTCCCACTTCGATGTTGGGCTGCATGCATGACACACCACCATCGTCGATGTTGGGGTGCAAAGGGGACACCCCACCATCGTCGAGGTTGGAAAAGAAGGCTAGGACGCCACCATCGTCGAGGTCGGGGTGCACGGGTGACACCCCTGCACCGTCGATGTTGGGTGCAAGGGGACACCCCACCGTCGTCCAAGTTGGGGTGCAAGGGGGACACTCCTCCCACATCGATATTGGGCTGCATGCATCACACCCTACCATCGTCCATGTTGGGATCCAAGAGGGACACGCCCCATCGTCGATGTCGGGGTGCAAGGGGACACCCCTCCATTGTCGATGATGTGGTGCACACGCGTCACCCCTGGACACATGGACGATGTTGGGGTACATGGGTGACACACCAGAGAGCCAGAGGCGGGGCTCGACTTGCACAGCACGGCATCCCCGCGCGGGGGTCCAACTCGAACACCGAGTGGGCGCGACGCGGGGCTCCAACAGACACAGCGCCAAAGCGCAAAGCGGGGCTCCAACTGGCACACCTGAGAGGCACAGGCAGACGTCGACGTCCCACATCGTGGGAGCCCGACGCAGGGTTCGAACTTGCACAGCATGCCATCACAACCCGGGGTGACGTTTCGAAAACCGAGTGGGCACGATGTGGTGCTGGAACTGGCAGACGGCAAGGGCCCCAAGGGGCGCTCCAACTCACACGTCACGGGATCCCGATACAGGCCTCCACCCGAAAACACACAGGCCCCGAGTCGGGGCTCGAACTGGCAAACACAGAGTGCCCAATGCGGGCCTCGAACTTGCACAAGGTAACGGCCCCCACCCGGGGCTCGAACTCGCACAGCACAAGTGCCAGACGCGGGGCTCGAACTAAGAAACCAAGAGAAACTAGACCGGACTCGAACTCCCAATCCAGAGGGCCCGTAGTAGGCGTGAACTAGGAAGCCCAAAAGACCCATGCGGGATTCGAACTCAGATACCTAGAGGAAGACCACACCCATTTCCGGGTCCCACGGAACCTCAGGTTCCGTAGGGCCGTCATCCCTCCACCGTGGGTGGGGGGGTGCAAGCGTGACACCCCTCCACCGTGGGTGGGGGGGTGCAAGCGTGACACCCCTCCACCGTGGGTGGGGGGGTGCAAGCGTGACACCCCTCCACCGTGGGTGGGGGGGTGCAAGCGTGACACCCCTCCACCGTGGGTGGGGGGGGTGCAAGCGTGACACCCCTCCACCGTGGGTGGGGGGGTGCAAGCGTGACACCCCTCCACCGTGGGTGGGGGGGGTGCAAGCGTGACACCCCTCCACCGTGGGTGGGGGGGGTGCAAGCGTGACACCCCTCCACCGTGGGTGTGGGGGGTGCAAGCGTGACACCCCTCCACCGTGGGTGGGGGGGTGCAAGCGTGACACCCCTCCACCGTGGGTGGGGGGTGCAAGCGTGACAACCCCTCCACCGTGGGTGGGGGGGTGCAAGCGTGACACCCCTCCACCGTGGGTGGGGGGGTGCAAGCGTGACACCCCTCCACCGTGGGTGGGGGGGTGCAAGCGTGACACCCCTCCACCGTGGGTGGGGGGGTGCAAGCGTGACACCCCTCCACCGTGGGTGGGGGGGTGCAAGCGTGACACCCCTCCACCGTGGGTGGGGGGGGTGCAAGCGTGACACCCCTCCACCGTGGGTGGGGGGGTGCAAGCGTGACACCCCTCCACCGTGGGTGGGGGGGTGCAAGCGTTGGTGTTGACAGCGGCTTCATTTTCGATTGGAGGGTACCCCTTGATCCACTTGTGGTGAATGCCGACACCCCTCCATCGTCGTCGCGGGGTGCAACTTCCCTACACTCTCTCATTGATAGCGTGGGCTCACCTTCGGCAATTGTCCTACACCTTGCGCCATACGTGGATGTCGGCCTGACACCCGTCCTTGGTCCATGTCGGGGGTCTCCATAACCGTTGGACAGGTGAACTTTCCTGGAACGTGTGCTGCGGGCGTGACGCCCCTGCATCGTCAATGGGGTGCCTCTCTAATCCATAGGGTGGTACCCCCCCTCGTCCAGCAGCGGGGTGCGTGCGTCACCCGTCTCCGTCGTTGATGTGGGTTCGCCTCAATCGTCGATGGGGTGGTGACACCGTCTTCCGAGGCAGCATGCCCCTATGTCCGTGGGGGTGTGCATGTGTGACACCCCTCTCTTGTCGATGTGGGGATGCCTGATTCCCGATGGGGGTGTCCCTCGTCCATGGGTGCTGCAGGCAGGACCACCGTCCATCTTCCAACGGGGTGTGTCCTTCGGTCAATGGGGGACTGTCGGCCTGACACCCCTCCATCGTGGTTGGGGGGCTGCCCCCATCGTCGATGCTGGGGTGCAGGTGGGACCGCCGTCCAGCGTCGCTCGGGAGTGCAAGTATCCTCACGTGGGGGTTCGAGCGTGACACTTGTCCATCATCGATTGGGGGCTGCCTCCTCGATCGATGGTGTGGGCCCCATCGTTTACGGTGGGGTGCCCCTTCGTGTCTGTGGGGGTGCGTTCTGGACACCCCTCCATTGACAAACGGGGGTGAATCCTCCCTCGATGGGGGCCGCCCCTTCGCCCACTTGGGGCGCCCCATCGTCGATGGGCCGGCACAGGAATCACATCCCTCCTTCGTCGAACGGGGTGGACTTCCATCCTCCAGAAGGGTCCCCCGTCGTTGACGGGGTTACAGCTCTCACACACCTCCATCGTCCAAGGAGGGTGCATCCTTCGTGGACCGGGGGGTGCCCCATCGTCGATGGGCGGTGCAAGGGTGATACCCCTCCATCCTCCAACCTCCTGGTGGTTGCCCCCAGCGTTGATGGGGTGGCAGGGTGGACCCCTCCACTGTCATTGGGCAGGTGCCCATTCGGTGATTGGGGGGTGCAGGCGTGACACCACTCCATCGTCGACGTGGGCTGCCTCATGAGTCCATGGGGAGCTTTCCGAGTGACACCCCCCAAACGTCGATGGAGGGTGCCCCCGTCACCGATTGGGGCTTTCCCCTTCCTGGATGGTGGGGTGCAAGCGGTGACACAACCCCTTCGTCTCGCTCTGGGTGTCCCCAGGGTCGATAGGGGGTGCAGGCGTGACATCTATCCATCGTCGATGTTGGGGAGCAACGGGACACCCAATCTATCGTCAATGTTGGGGTGCGAACGGGACACCCCTCCATGATCGAGGTGCGGGTGCGATCCTGACACGCCTCCGTCCTCGATGTTGGGGTGCAAGGGGACACCCCACCATCGTCGATGTTGGGGTGCAAGGGGACACCCCCATCGTCGATGTTGGGGTGCAAGGGGATACTCCTCCCACTTCGATGTTGGGGTGCAAGGGGACACCCTCCATCGTCGATGTTGGGGTGCAAGGGGACACCCCCATCGTCGATGTTGGGGTGAAAGGGGGACACTCCTCCCACTTCGATGTTGGGCTGCATGCATGACACACCACCATCGTCGATGTTGGGGTGCAAAGGGGACACCCCACCATCGTCGAGGTTGGAAAAGAAGGCTAGGACGCCACCATCGTCGAGGTCGGGGTGCACGGGTGACACCCCTGCACCGTCGATGTTGGGGTGCAAGGGGACACCCCACCGTCGTCCAAGTTGGGGTGCAAGGGGGACACTCCTCCCACATCGATATTGGGCTGCATGCATCACACCCTACCATCGTCCATGTTGGGATCCAAGAGGGACACGCCCCATCGTCGATGTCGGGGTGCAAGGGGACACCCCTCCATTGTCGATGATGTGGTGCACACGCGTCACCCCTGGACACATGGACGATGTTGGGGTACATGGGTGACACACCAGAGAGCCAGAGGCGGGGCTCGACTTGCACAGCACGGCATCCCCGCGCGGGGGTCCAACTCGAACACCGAGTGGGCGCGACGCGGGGCTCCAACAGACACAGCGCCAAAGCGCAAAGCGGGGCTCCAACTGGCACACCTGAGAGGCACAGGCAGACGTCGACGTCCCACATCGTGGGAGCCCGACGCAGGGTTCGAACTTGCACAGCATGCCATCACAACCCGGGGTGACGTTTCGAAAACCGAGTGGGCACGATGTGGTGCTGGAACTGGCAGACGGCAAGGGCCCCAAGGGGCGCTCCAACTCACACGTCACGGGATCCCGATACAGGCCTCCACCCGAAAACACACAGGCCCCGAGTCGGGGCTCGAACTGGCAAACACAGAGTGCCCAATGCGGGCCTCGAACTTGCACAAGGTAACGGCCCCCACCCGGGGCTCGAACTCGCACAGCACAAGTGCCAGACGCGGGGCTCGAACTAAGAAACCAAGAGAAACTAGACCGGACTCGAACTCCCAATCCAGAGGGCCCGTAGTAGGCGTGAACTAGGAAGCCCAAAAGACCCATGCGGGATTCGAACTCAGATACCTAGAGGGAAGACCACACCCATTTCCGGTTCCCACGGAACCTCAGGTTCCGTAGGGCCGTCATCCCTCCACCGTGGGTGGGGGGGTGCAAGCGTGACACCCCTCCACCGTGGGTGGGGGGGTGCAAGCGTGACACCCCTCCACCGTGGGTGGGGGGGTGCAAGCGTGACACCCCTCCACCGTGGGTGGGGGGGTGCAAGCGTGACACCCCTCCACCGTGGGTGGGGGGGTGCAAGCGTGACACCCCTCCACCGTGGGTGGGGGGGTGCAAGCGTGACACCCCTCCACCGTGGGTGGGGGGGTGCAAGCGTGACACCCCTCCACCGTGGGTGGGGGGGTGCAAGCGTGACACCCTGCACCGTGGGTTGGGGGGGTGCAAGCGTGACACCCCTCCACCGTGGGTGGGGGGGTGCAAGCGTGACACCCCTGCACCGTGGGTGGGGGGGTGCAAGCGTGACACCCCTGCACCGTGGGTGGGGGGTGCAAGCGTGACACCCCTGCACCGTGGGTGGGGGGGTGCAAGCGTGACACCCCTCCACCGTGGGTGGGGGGGTGCAAGCGTGACACCCCTCCACGTGGGTGGGGGGGTGCAAGCGTGACACCCCTGCACCGTGGGTGGGGGGGTGCAAGCGTGACACCCCTGCACCGTGGGTGGGGGGGTGCAAGCGTGACACCCCTGCACCGTGGGTGGGGGGGTGCAAGCGTGACACCCCTGCACCGTGGGTGGGGGGGTGCAAGCGTGACACCCCTGCACCGTGGGTGGGGGGGTGCAAGCGTGACACCCCTGCACCGTGGGTGGGGGGTGCAAGCGTGACACCCCTCCACCGTGGGTGGGGGGGTGCAAGCGTGACACCCCTCCACCGTGGGTGGGGGGGTGCAAGCGTGACACCCCTCCACCGTGGGTGGGGGGGGTGCAAGCGTGACACCCCTCCACCGTGGGTGGGGGGGTGCAAGCGTGACACCCCTCCACCGTGGGTGGGGGGGTGCAAGCGTGACACCCCTCCACCGTGGGTGGGGGGGTGCAAGCGTGACACCCCTCCACCGTGGGTGGGGGGGTGCAAGCGTGACACCCCTCCACCGTGGGTGGGGGGGTGCAAGCGTTGGTGTTGACAGCGGCTTCATTTTCGATTGGAGGGTACCCCTTGATCCACTTGTGGTGAATGCCGACACCCCTCCATCGTCGTCGCGGGGTGCAACTTCCCTACACTCTCTCATTGATAGCGTGGGCTCACCTTCGGCAATTGTCCTACACCTTGCGCCATACGTGGATGTCGGCCTGACACCCGTCCTTGGTCCATGTCGGGGGTCTCCATAACCGTTGGACAGGTGAACTTTCCTGGAACGTGTGCTGCGGGCGTGACGCCCCTGCAGCGTCAATGGGGTGCCTCTCTAATCCATAGGGTGGTACCCCCCCTTCGTCCAGCAGCGGGGTGCGTGCGTCACCCGTCTCCGTCGTTGATGTGGGTTCGCCTCAATCGTCGATGGGGTGGTGACACCGTCTTCCGAGGCAGCATGCCCCTATGTCCGTGGGGGTGTGCATGTGTGACACCCCTCTCTTGTCGATGTGGGGATGCCTGATTCCCGATGGGGGTGTCCCTCGTCCATGGGTGCTGCAGGCAGGACCACCGTCCATCTTCCAACGGGGTGTGTCCTTCGGTCAATGGGGGACTGTCGGCCTGACACCCCTCCATCGTGGTTGCGGGGCTGCCCCCATCGTCGATGCTGGGGTGCAGGTGGGACCGCCGTCCAGCGTCGCTCGGGAGTGCAAGTATCCTCACGTGGGGGTTCGAGCGTGACACTTGTCCATCATCGATTGGGGGCTGCCTCCTCGATCGATGGTGTGGGCCCCATCGTTTACGGTGGGGTGCCCCTTCGTGTCTGTGGGGGTGCGTTCTGGACACCCCTCCATTGACAAACGGGGGTGAATCCTCCCTCGATGGGGGCCGCCCCTTCGCCCACTTGGGGCGCCCCATCGTCGATGGGCCGGCACAGGAATCACATCCCTCCTTCGTCGAACGGGGTGGACTTCCATCCTCCAGAAGGGTCCCCCGTCGTTGACGGGGTTACAGCTCTCACACACCTCCATCGTCCAAGGAGGGTGCATCCTTCGTGGACCGGGGGGTGCCCCATCGTCGATGGGCGGTGCAAGGGTGATACCCCTCCATCCTCCAACCTCCTGGTGGTTGCCCCCCGCGTTGATGGGGTGGCAGGGTGGACCCCTCCACTGTCATTGGGCAGGTGCCCATTCGGTGATTGGGGGGTGCAGGCGTGACACCACTCCATCGTCGACGTGGGCTGCCTCATGAGTCCATGGGGAGCTTTCCGAGTGACACCCCCCAAACGTCGATGGAGGGTGCCCCCGTCACCGATTGGGGCTTTCCCCTTCCTGGATGGTGGGGTGCAAGCGGTGACACAACCCCTTCGTCTCGCTCTGGGTGTCCCCAGGGTCGATAGGGGGTGCAGGCGTGACATCTATCCATCGTCGATGTTGGGGAGCAACGGGACACCCAATCTATCGTCAATGTTGGGGTGCGAACGGGACACCCCTCCATGATCGAGGTGCGGGTGCGATCCTGACACGCCTCCGTCCTCGATGTTGGGGTGCAAGGGGACACCCCACCATCGTCGATGTTGGGGTGCAAGGGGACACCCCCATCGTCGATGTTGGGGTGCAAGGGGGACACTCCTCCCACTTCGATGTTGGGGTGCAAGGGGACACCCTCCATCGTCGATGTTGGGGTGCAAGGGGACACCCCCATCGTCGATGTTGGGGTGCAAGGGGGACACTCCTCCCACTTCGATGTTGGGCTGCATGCATGACACCCCACCATCGTCGATGTTGGGGTGCAAAGGGGACACCCCACCATCGTCGAGGTTGGAAAAGAAGGCTAGGACGCCACCATCGTCGAGGTCGGGGTGCACGGGTGACACCCCTGCACCGTCGATGTTGGGGTGCAAGGGGACACCCCACCGTCGTCCAAGTTGGGGTGCAAGGGGGACACTCCTCCCACATCGATATTGGGCTGCATGCATCACACCCTACCATCGTCCATGTTGGGATCCAAGAGGGACACGCCCCATCGTCGATGTCGGGGTGCAAGGGGACACCCCTCCATTGTCGATGATGTGGTGCACACGCGTCACCCCTGGACACATGGACGATGTTGGGGTACATGGGTGACACACCAGAGAGCCAGAGGCGGGGCTCGACTTGCACAGCACGGCATCCCCGCGCGGGGGTCCAACTCGAACACCGAGTGGGCGCGACGCGGGGCTCCAACAGACACAGCGCCAAAGCGCAAAGCGGGGCTCCAACTGGCACACCTGAGAGGCACAGGCAGACGTCGACGTCCCACATCGTGGGAGCCCGACGCAGGGTTCGAACTTGCACAGCATGCCATCACAACCCGGGGTGACGTTTCGAAAACCGAGTGGGCACGATGTGGTGCTGGAACTGGCAGACGGCAAGGGCCCCAAGGGGCGCTCCAACTCACACGTCACGGGATCCCCATACAGGCCTCCACCCGAAAACACACAGGCCCCGAGTCGGGGCTCGAACTGGCAAACACAGAGTGCCCAATGCGGGCCTCGAACTTGCACAAGGTAACGGCCCCCACCCGGGGCTCGAACTCGCACAGCACAAGTGCCAGACGCGGGGCTCGAACTAAGAAACCAAGAGAAACTAGACCGGACTCGAACTCCCAATCCAGAGGGCCCGTAGTAGGCGTGAACTAGGAAGCCCAAAAGACCCATGCGGGATTCGAACTCAGATACCTAGAGGGAAGACCACACCCATTTCCGGTTCCCACGGAACCTCAGGTTCCGTAGGGCCGTCATCCCTCCACCGTGGGTGGGGGGGTGCAAGCGTGACACCCCTCCACCGTGGGTGGGGGGGTGCAAGCGTGACACCCCTCCACCGTGGGTGGGGGGGTGCAAGCGTGACACCCCTCCACCGTGGGTGGGGGGGTGCAAGCGTGACACCCCTGCACCGTGGGTGGGGGGGTGCAAGCGTGACACCCCTGCACCGTGGGTGGGGGGGTGCAAGCGTGACACCCCTGCACCGTGGGTGGGGGGGTGCAAGCGTGCCACCCCTGCACCGTGGGTGGGGGGGTGCAAGCGTGCCACCCCTGCACCGTGGGTGGGGGGGTGCAAGCGTGCCACCCCTGCACCGTGGGTGGGGGGGTGCAAGCGTGCCACCCCTGCACCGTGGGTGGGGGGGTGCAAGCGTGCCACCCCTGCACCGTGGGTGGGGGGGGTGCAAGCGTGACACCCCTGCACCGTGGGTGGGGGGGTGCAAGCGTGACACCCCTGCACCGTGGGTGGGGGGGTGCAAGCGTGACACCCCTCCACCGTGGGTGGGGGGGTGCAAGCGTGACACCCCTCCACCGTGGGTGGGGGGGTGCAAGCGTGACACCCCTCCACCGTGGGTGGGGGGTGCAAGCGTGACACCCCTCCACCGTGGGTGGGGGGGTGCAAGCGTGACACCCCTCCACCGTGGGTGGGGGGGTGCAAGCGTGACACCCCTCCACCGTGGGTGGGGGGGTGCAAGCGTGACACCCCTCCACCGTGGGTGGGGGGGTGCAAGCGTGACACCCCTCCACCGTGGGTGGGGGGTGCAAGCGTGACACCCTCCACCGTGGGTGGGGGGGTGCAAGCGTGACACCCCTCCACCGTGGGTGGGGGGGTGCAAGCGTGACACCCCTCACCGTGGGTGGGGGGGTGCAAGCGTGACACCCCTCCACCGTGGGTGGGGGGGGTGCAAGCGTGACACCCCTCCACCGTGGGTGGGGGGGTGCAAGCGTGACACCCCTCCACCGTGGGTGGGGGGGTGCAAGCGTGACACCCCTCCACCGTGGGTGGGGGGGTGCAAGCGTGACACCCCTCACCGTGGGTGGGGGGGGTGCAAGCGTGACACCCCTCCACCGTGGGTGGGGGGGGTGCAAGCGTGACACCCCTCCACCGTGGGTGGGGGGGGTGCAAGCGTGACACCCCTCCACCGTGGGTGGGGGGGGTGCAAGCGTGACACCCCTCACCGTGGGTGGGGGGGTGCAAGCGTGACACCCCTCCACGTGGGTGGGGGGGGTGCAAGCGTGACACCCCTCCACCGTGGGTGGGGGGGGTGCAAGCGTGACACCCCTCCACCGTGGGTGGGGGGGGTGCAAGCGTGACACCCCTCCACCGTGGGTGGGGGGGGTGCAAGCGTGACACCCCTCCACCGTGGGTGGGGGGGTGCAAGCGTGACACCCCTCCACCGTGGGTGGGGGGGTGCAAGCGTGACACCCCTCCACCGTGGGTGGGGGGGTGCAAGCGTTGGTGTTGACAGCGGCTTCATTTTCGATTGGAGGGTACCCCTTGATCCACTTGTGGTGAATGCCGACACCCCTCCATCGTCGTCGCGGGGTGCAACTTCCCTACACTCTCTCATTGAGAGCGTGGGCTCACCTTCGGCAATTGTCCTACACCTTGCGCCATACGTGGATGTCGGCCTGACACCCGTCCTTGGTCCATGTCGGGGGTCTCCATAACCGTTGGACAGGTGAACTTTCCTGGAACGTGTGCTGCGGGCGTGACGCCCCTGCAGCGTCAATGGGGTGCCTCTCTAATCCATAGGGTGGTACCCCCCCTTCGTCCAGCAGCGTGGTGCGTGCGTCACCCGTCTCCGTCGTTGATGTGGGTTCGCCTCAATCGTCGATGGGGTGGTGACACCGTCTTCCGAGGCAGCATGCCCCTATGTCCGTGGGGGTGTGCATGTGTGACACCCCTCTCTTGTCGATGTGGGGATGCCTGATTCCCGATGGGGGTGTCCCTCGTCCATGGGTGCTGCAGGCAGGACCACCGTCCATCTTCCAACGGGGTGTGTCCTTCGGTCAATGGGGGACTGTCGGCCTGACACCCCTCCATCGTGGTTGGGGGGCTGCCCCCATCGTCGATGCTGGGGTGCAGGTGGGACCGCCGTCCAGCGTCGCTCGGGAGTGCAAGTATCCTCACGTGGGGGTTCGAGCGTGACACTTGTCCATCATCGATTGGGGGCTGCCTCCTCGATCGATGGTGTGGGCCCCATCGTTTACGGTGGGGTGCCCCTTCGTGTCTGTGGGGGTGCGTTCTGGACACCCCTCCATTGACAAACGGGGGTGAATCCTCCCTCGATGGGGGCCGCCCCTTCGCCCACTTGGGGCGCCCCATCGTCGATGGGCCGGCACAGGAATCACATCCCTCCTTCGTCGAACGGGGTGGACTTCCATCCTCCAGAAGGGTCCCCCGTCGTTGACGGGGTTACAGCTCTCACACACCTCCATCGTCCAAGGAGGGTGCATCCTTCGTGGACCGGGGGGTGCCCCATCGTCGATGGGCGGTGCAAGGGTGATACCCCTCCATCCTCCAACCTCCTGGTGGTTGCCCCCCGCGTTGATGGGGTGGCAGGGTGGACCCCTCCACTGTCATTGGGCAGGTGCCCATTCGGTGATTGGGGGGTGCAGGCGTGACACCACTCCATCGTCGACGTGGGCTGCCTCATGAGTCCATGGGGAGCTTTCCGAGTGACACCCCCCAAACGTCGATGGAGGGTGCCCCCGTCACCGATTGGGGCTTTCCCCTTCCTGGATGGTGGGGTGCAAGCGGTGACACAACCCCTTCGTCTCGCTCTGGGTGTCCCCAGGGTCGATAGGGGGTGCAGGCGTGACATCTATCCATCGTCGATGTTGGGAGCAACGGGACACCCAATCTATCGTCAATGTTGGGGTGCGAACGGGACACCCCTCCATGATCGAGGTGCGGGTGCGATCCTGACACGCCTCCGTCCTCGATGTTGGGGTGCAAGGGGACACCCTCCATCGTCGATGTTGGGGTGCAAGGGGACACCCCCATCGTCGATGTTGGGGTGCAAGGGGGAACTCCTCCCACTTCGATGTTGGGGTGCAAGGGGACACCCTCCATCGTCGATGTTGGGGTGCAAGGGGACACCCCCATCGTCGATGTTGGGGTGAAAGGGGGACACTCCTCCCACTTCGATGTTGGGCTGCATGCATGAACACCACCATCGTCGATGTTGGGGTGCAAAGGGGACACCCCACCATCGTCGAGGTTGGAAAAGAAGGCTAGGACGCCACCATCGTCGAGGTCGGGGTGCACGGGTGACACCCCTGCACCGTCGATGTTGGGTGCAAGGGGACACCCCACCGTCGTCCAAGTTGGGGTGCAAGGGGGACACTCCTCCCACATCGATATTGGGCTGCATGCATCACACCCTACCATCGTCCATGTTGGGATCCAAGAGGGACACGCCCCATCGTCGATGTCGGGGTGCAAGGGGACACCCCTCCATTGTCGATGATGTGGTGCACACGCGTCACCCCTGGACACATGGACGATGTTGGGGTACATGGGTGACACACCAGAGAGCCAGAGGCGGGGCTCGACTTGCACAGCACGGCATCCCCGCGCGGGGGTCCAACTCGAACACCGAGTGGGCGCGACGCGGGGCTCCAACAGACACAGCGCCAAAGCGCAAAGCGGGGCTCCAACTGGCACACCTGAGAGGCACAGGCAGACGTCGACGTCCCACATCGTGGGAGCCCGACGCAGGGTTCGAACTTGCACAGCATGCCATCACAACCCGGGGTGACGTTTCGAAAACCGAGTGGGCACGATGTGGTGCTGGAACTGGCAGACGGCAAGGGCCCCAAGGGGCGCTCCAACTCACACGTCACGGGATCCCGATACAGGCCTCCACCCGAAAACACACAGGCCCCGAGTCGGGGCTCGAACTGGCAAACACAGAGTGCCCAATGCGGGCCTCGAACTTGCACAAGGTAACGGCCCCCACCCGGGGCTCGAACTCGCACAGCACAAGTGCCAGACGCGGGGCTCGAACTAAGAAACCAAGAGAAACTAGACCGGACTCGAACTCCCAATCCAGAGGGCCCGTAGTAGGCGTGAACTAGGAAGCCCAAAAGACCCATGCGGGATTCGAACTCAGATACCTAGAGGGAAGACCACACCCATTTCCGGTTCCCACGGAACCTCAGGTTCCGTAGGGCCGTCATCCCTCCACCGTGGGTGGGGGGGTGCAAGCGTGACACCCCTCCACCGTGGGTGGGGGGTGGGTGGGGGGGTGCAAGCGTGACACCCCTCCACCGTGGGTGGGGGGGTGCAAGCGTGACACCCCTCCACCGTGGGTGGGGGGGTGCAAGCGTGACACCCCCTCCACCGTGGGTGGGGGGGTGCAAGCGTGACACCCCTCCACCGTGGGTGGGGGGGTGCAAGCGTGACACCCCTCCACCGTGGGTGGGGGGGTGCAAGCGTGACACCCCTCCCCGTGGGTGGGGGGGTGCAAGCGTGACACCCCTCCACCGTGGGTGGGGGGGTGCAAGCGTGACACCCCTCCACCGTGGGTGGGGGGGTGCAAGCGTGACACCCCTCCACCGTGGGTGGGGGGGTGCAAGCGTGACACCCCTCACCGTGGGTGGGGGGGTGCAAGCGTGACACCCCTCCACCGTGGGTGGGGGGGTGCAAGCGTGACACCCCTCCACCGTGGGTGGGGGGGTGCAAGCGTGACACCCCGCCACCGTGGGTGGGGGGGTGCAAGCGTGACACCCCTCCACCGTGGGTGGGGGGGTGCAAGCGTGACACCCCTCCACCGTGGGTGGGGGGGTGCAAGCGTGACACCCCTCCACCGTGGGTGGGGGGGTGCAAGCGTGACACCCCTCCACCGTGGGTGGGGGGGTGCAAGCGTTGGTGTTGACAGCGGCTTCATTTTCGATTGGAGGGTACCCCTTGATCCACTTGTGGTGAATGCCGACACCCCTCCATCGTCGTCGCGGGGTGCAACTTCCCTACACTCTCTCATTGATAGCGTGGCTCACCTTCGGCAATTGTCCTACACCTTGCGCCATACGTGGATGTCGGCCTGACACCCGTCCTTGGTCCATGTCGGGGGTCTCCATAACCGTTGGACAGGTGAACTTTCCTGGAACGTGTGCTGCGGGCGTGACGCCCCTGCATCGTCAATGGGGTGCCTCTCTAATACATAGGGTGGTACCCCCCTTCGTCCAGCAGCGTGGTGCGTGCGTCACCCGTCTCCGTCGTTGATGTGGGTTCGCCTCAATCGTCGATGGGGTGGTGACACCGTCTTCCGAGGCAGCATGCCCCTATGTCCGTGGGGGTGTGCATGTGTGACACCCCTCTCTTGTCGATGTGGGGATGCCTGATTCCCGATGGGGGTGTCCCTCGTCCATGGGTGCTGCAGGCAGGACCACCGTCCATCTTCCAACGGGGTGTGTCCTTCGGTCAATGGGGGACTGTCGGCCTGACACCCCTCCATCGTGGTTGGGGGGCTGCCCCCATCGTCGATGCTGGGGTGCAGGTGGGACCGCCGTCCAGCGTCGCTCGGGAGTGCAAGTATCCTCACGTGGGGGTTCGAGCGTGACACTTGTCCATCATCGATTGGGGGCTGCCTCCTCGATCGATGGTGTGGGCCCCATCGTTTACGGTGGGGTGCCCCTTCGTGTCTGTGGGGGTGCGTTCTGGACACCCCTCCATTGACAAACGGGGGTGAATCCTCCCTCGATGGGGGCCGCCCCTTCGCCCACTTGGGGCGCCCCATCGTCGATGGGCCGGCACAGGAATCACATCCCTCCTTCGTCGAACGGGGTGGACTTCCATCCTCCAGAAGGGTCCCCCGTCGTTGACGGGGTTACAGCTCTCACACACCTCCATCGTCCAAGGAGGGTGCATCCTTCGTGGACCGGGGGGTGCCCCATCGTCGATGGGCGGTGCAAGGGTGATACCCCTCCATCCTCCAACCTCCTGGTGGTTGCCCCCAGCGTTGATGGGGTGGCAGGGTGGACCCCTCCACTGTCATTGGGCAGGTGCCCATTCGGTGATTGGGGGGTGCAGGCGTGACACCACTCCATCGTCGACGTGGGCTGCCTCATGAGTCCATGGGGAGCTTTCCGAGTGACACCCCCCAAACGTCGATGGAGGGTGCCCCCGTCACCGATTGGGGCTTTCCCCTTCCTGGATGGTGGGGTGCAAGCGGTGACACAACCCCTTCGTCTCGCTCTGGGTGTCCCCAGGGTCGATAGGGGGTGCAGGCGTGACATCTATCCATCGTCGATGTTGGGGAGCAACGGGACACCCAATCTATCGTCAATGTTGGGGTGCGAACGGGACACCCCTCCATGATCGAGGTGCGGGTGCGATCCTGACACGCCTCCGTCCTCGATGTTGGGGTGCAAGGGGACACCCCACCATCGTCGATGTTGGGGTGCAAGGGGACACCCCCATCGTCGATGTTGGGGTGCAAGGGGATACTCCTCCCACTTCGATGTTGGGGTGCAAGGGGACACCCTCCATCGTCGATGTTGGGGTGCAAGGGGACACCCCCATCGTCGATGTTGGGGTGCAAGGGGGACACTCCTCCCACTTCGATGTTGGGCTGCATGCATGACACACCACCATCGTCGATGTTGGGGTGCAAAGGGGACACCCCACCATCGTCGAGGTTGGAAAAGAAGGCTAGGACGCCACCATCGTCGAGGTCGGGGTGCACGGGTGACACCCCTGCACCGTCGATGTTAGGGTTCAAGGGGACACCCCACCGTCGTCCAAGTTGGGGTGCAAGGGGGACACTCCTCCCACATCGATATTGGGCTGCATGCATCACACCCTACCATCGTCCATGTTGGGATCCAAGAGGGACACGCCCCATCGTCGATGTCGGGGTGCAAGGGGACACCCCTCCATTGTCGATGATGTGGTGCACACGCGTCACCCCTGGACACATGGACGATGTTGGGGTACATGGGTGACACACCAGAGAGCCAGAGGCGGGGCTCGACTTGCACAGCACGGCATCCCCGCGCGGGGGTCCAACTCGAACACCGAGTGGGCGCGACGCGGGGCTCCAACAGACACAGCGCCAAAGCGCAAAGCGGGGCTCCAACTGGCACACCTGAGAGGCACAGGCAGACGTCGACGTCCCACATCGTGGGAGCCCGACGCAGGGTTCGAACTTGCACAGCATGCCATCACAACCCGGGGTGACGTTTCGAAAACCGAGTGGGCACGATGTGGTGCTGGAACTGGCAGACGGCAAGGGCCCCAAGGGGCGCTCCAACTCACACGTCACGGGATCCCGATACAGGCCTCCACCCGAAAACACACAGGCCCCGAGTCGGGGCTCGAACTGGCAAACACAGAGTGCCCAATGCGGGCCTCGAACTTGCACAAGGTAACGGCCCCCACCGGGGCTCGAACTCGCACAGCACAAGTGCCAGACGCGGGGCTCGAACTAAGAAACCAAGAGAAACTAGACGGACTCGAACTCCCAATCCAGAGGGCCCGTAGTAGGCGTGAACTAGGAAGCCCAAAAGACCCATGCGGGATTCGAACTCAGATACCTAGAGGGAAGACCACACCCATTTCCGGTTCCCACGGAACCTCAGGTTCCGTAGGGCCGTCATCCCTCCACCGTGGGTGGGGGGGTGCAAGCGTGACACCCCTCCACCGTGGGTGGGGGGGTGCAAGCGTGACACCCCTCCACCGTGGGTGGGGGGGTGCAAGCGTGACACCCCTCCACCGTGGGTGGGGGGGGGACACCCCTCCACCGTGGGTGGGGGGGTGCAAGCGTGACACCCCGCCACCGTGGGTGGGGGGGTGCAAGCGTGGACACCCCGCCACCGTGGGTGGGGGGGTGCAAGCGTGACACCCCGCCACCGTGGGTGGGGGGGGTGCAAGCGTTGACACCCCGCCACCGTGGGTGGGGGGGTGCAAGCGTGACACCCCTCCACCGTGGGTGGGGGGTGCAAGCGTGACACCCCTCGACCGTGGGTGGGGGGGTGCAAGCGTGACCACCCCGCCACCGTGGGTGGGGGGGTGCAAGCGTGACACCCCGCCACCGTGGGTGGGGGGGTGCAAGCGTGACACCCCTCCACCGTGGGTGGGGGGGTGCAAGCGTGACACCCCGCCACCGTGGGTGGGGGGGTGCAAGCGTGACACCCCTCCACCGTGGGTGGGGGGGTGCAAGCGTTGGTGTTGACAGCGGCTTCATTTTCGATTGGAGGGTACCCCTTGATCCACTTGTGGTGAATGCCGACACCCCTCCATCGTCGTCGCGGGGTGCAACTTCCCTACACTCTCTCATTGATAGCGTGGGCTCACCTTCGGCAATTGTCCTACACCTTGCGCCATACGTGGATGTCGGCCTGACACCCGTCCTTGGTCCATGTCGGGGGTCTCCATAACCGTTGGACAGGTGAACTTTCCTGGAACGTGTGCTGCGGGCGTGACGCCCCTGCATCGTCAATGGGGTGCCTCTCTAATCCATAGGGTGGTCCCCCCCCCTCGTCCAGCAGCGGGGTGCGTGCGTCACCCGTCTCCGTCGTTGATGTGGGTTCGCCTCAATCGTCGATGGGGTGGTGACACCGTCTTCCGAGGCAGCATGCCCCTATGTCCGTGGGGGTGTGCATGTGTGACACCCCTCTCTTGTCGATGTGGGGATGCCTGATTCCCGATGGGGGTGTCCCTCGTCCATGGGTGCTGCAGGCAGGACCACCGTCCATCTTCCAACGGGGTGTGTCCTTCGGTCAATGGGGGACTGTCGGCCTGACACCCCTCCATCGTGGTTGGGGGGCTGCCCCCATCGTCGATGCTGGGGTGCAGGTGGGACCGCCGTCCAGCGTCGCTCGGGAGTGCAAGTATCCTCACGTGGGGGTTCGAGCGTGACACTTGTCCATCATCGATTGGGGGCTGCCTCCTCGATCGATGGTGTGGGCCCCATCGTTTACGGTGGGGTGCCCCTTCGTGTCTGTGGGGGTGCGTTCTGGACACCCCTCCATTGACAAACGGGGGTGAATCCTCCCTCGATGGGGGCCGCCCCTTCGCCCACTTGGGGCGCCCCATCGTCGATGGGCCGGCACAGGAATCACATCCCTCCTTCGTCGAACGGGGTGGACTTCCATCCTCCAGAAGGGTCCCCCGTCGTTGACGGGGTTACAGCTCTCACACACCTCCATCGTCCAAGGAGGGTGCATCCTTCGTGGACCGGGGGGTGCCCCATCGTCGATGGGCGGTGCAAGGGTGATACCCCTCCATCCTCCAACCTCCTGGTGGTTGCCCCCAGCGTTGATGGGGTGGCAGGGTGGACCCCTCCACTGTCATTGGGCAGGTGCCCATTCGGTGATTGGGGGGTGCAGGCGTGACACCACTCCATCGTCGACGTGGGCTGCCTCATGAGTCCATGGGGAGCTTTCCGAGTGACACCCCCCAAACGTCGATGGAGGGTGCCCCCGTCACCGATTGGGGCTTTCCCCTTCCTGGATGGTGGGGTGCAAGCGGTGACACAACCCCTTCGTCTCGCTCTGGGTGTCCCCAGGGTCGATAGGGGTGCAGGCGTGACATCTATCCATCGTCGATGTTGGGGAGCAACGGGACACCCAATCTATCGTCAATGTTGGGGTGCGAACGGGACACCCCTCCATGATCGAGGTGCGGGTGCGATCCTGACACGCCTCCGTCCTCGATGTTGGGGTGCAAGGGGACACCCCACCATCGTCGATGTTGGGGTGCAAGGGGACACCCCCATCGTCGATGTTGGGGTGCAAGGGGATACTCCTCCCACTTCGATGTTGGGGTGCAAGGGGACACCCTCCATCGTCGATGTTGGGGTGCAAGGGGGACACTCCTCCCACTTCGATGTTGGGCTTCATGCATGACACACCACCATCGTCGATGTTGGGGTGCAAAGGGACACCCCACCATCGTCGAGGTTGGAAAAGAAGGCTAGGACGCCACCATCGTCGAGGTCGGGGTGCACGGGTGACACCCCTGCACCGTCGATGTTAGGGTTCAAGGGGACACCCCACCGTCGTCCAAGTTGGGGTGCAAGGGGGACACTCCTCCCACATCGATATTGGGCTGCATGCATCACACCCTACCATCGTCCATGTTGGGATCCAAGAGGGACACGCCCCATCGTCGATGTCGGGGTGCAAGGGGACACCCCTCCATTGTCGATGATGTGGTGCACACGCGTCACCCCTGGACACATGGACGATGTTGGGGTACATGGGTGACACACCAGAGAGCCAGAGGCGGGGCTCGACTTGCACAGCACGGCATCCCCGCGCGGGGGTCCAACTCGAACACCGAGTGGGCGCGACGCGGGGCTCCAACAGACACAGCGCCAAAGCGCAAAGCGGGGCTCCAACTGGCACACCTGAGAGGCACAGGCAGACGTCGACGTCCCACATCGTGGGAGCCCGACGCAGGGTTCGAACTTGCACAGCATGCCATCACAACCCGGGGTGACGTTTCGAAAACCGAGTGGGCACGATGTGGTGCTGGAACTGGCAGACGGCAAGGGCCCCAAGGGGCGCTCCAACTCACACGTCACGGGATCCCGATACAGGCCTCCACCCGAAAACACACAGGCCCCGAGTCGGGGCTCGAACTGGCAAACACAGAGTGCCCAATGCGGGCCTCGAACTTGCACAAGGTAACGGCCCCCACCCGGGGCTCGAACTCGCACAGCACAAGTGCCAGACGCGGGGCTCGAACTAAGAAACCAAGAGAAACTAGACCGGACTCGAACTCCCAATCCAGAGGGCCCGTAGTAGGCGTGAACTAGGAAGCCCAAAAGACCCATGCGGGATTCGAACTCAGATACCTAGAGGGAAGACCACACCCATTTCCGGTTCCCACGGAACCTCAGGTTCCGTAGGGCCGTCATCCCTCCACCGTGGGTGGGGGGGTGCAAGCGTGACACCCCTCCACCGTGGGTGGGGGGGTGCAAGCGTGACACCCCTCCACCGTGGGTGGGGGGGTGCAAGCGTGACACCCCTCCACCGTGGGTGGGGGGGTGCAAGCGTGACACCCCTCCACCGTGGGTGGGGGGGTGCAAGCGTGACACCCCTCCACCGTGGGTGGGGGGGGTGCAAGCGTGACACCCCTCCACCGTGGGTGGGGGGGGTGCAAGCGTGACACCCCTCCACCGTGGGTGGGGGGGTGCAAGCGTGACACCCCTCACCGTGGGTGCGGGGGTGCAAGCGTGACACCCCTCCGCCGTGGGTGGGGGGGTGCAAGCGTGACACCCCTCCACCGTGGGTGCGGGGGTGCAAGCGTGACACCCCTCCACCGTGGGTGGGGGGGTGCAAGCGTGACACCCCTCCACCGTGGGTGGGGGGGTGCAAGCGTGACACCCCTCCACCGTGGGTGGGGGGGTGCAAGCGTGACACCCCTCCACCGTGGGTGGGGGGGTGCAAGCGTGACACCCCTCCACCGTGGGTGGGGGGGTGCAAGCGTTGGTGTTGACAGCGGCTTCATTTTCGATTGGAGGGTACCCCTTGATCCACTTGTGGTGAATGCCGACACCCCTCCATCGTCGTCGCGGGGTGCAACTTCCCTACACTCTCTCATTGATAGCGTGGGCTCACCTTCGGCAATTGTCCTACACCTTGCGCCATACGTGGATGTCGGCCTGACACCCGTCCTTGGTCCATGTCGGGGGTCTCCATAACGTTGGACAGGTGAACTTTCCTGGAACGTGTGCTGCGGGCGTGACGCCCCTGCATCGTCAATGGGGTGCCTCTCTAATCCATAGGGTGGTACCCCCCCTTCGTCCAGCAGCGGGGTGCGTGCGTCACCCGTCTCCGTCGTTGATGTGGGTTCGCCTCAATCGTCGATGGGGTGGTGACACCGTCTTCCGAGGCAGCATGCCCCTATGTCCGTGGGGGTGTGCATGTGTGACACCCCTCTCTTGTCGATGTGGGGATGCCTGATTCCCGATGGGGGTGTCCCTCGTCCATGGGTGCTGCAGGCAGGACCACCGTCCATCTTCCAACGGGGTGTGTCCTTCGGTCAATGGGGGACTGTCGGCCTGACACCCCTCCATCGTGGTTGGGGGGCTGCCCCCATCGTCGATGCTGGGGTGCAGGTGGGACCGCCGTCCAGCGTCGCTCGGGAGTGCAAGTATCCTCACGTGGGGGTTCGAGCGTGACACTTGTCCATCATCGATTGGGGGCTGCCTCCTCGATCGATGGTGTGGGCCCCATCGTTTACGGTGGGGTGCCCCTTCGTGTCTGTGGGGGTGCGTTCTGGACACCCCTCCATTGACAAACGGGGGTGAATCCTCCCTCGATGGGGGCCGCCCCTTCGCCCACTTGGGGCGCCCCATCGTCGATGGGCCGGCACAGGAATCACATCCCTCCTTCGTCGAACGGGGTGGACTTCCATCCTCCAGAAGGGTCCCCCGTCGTTGACGGGGTTACAGCTCTCACACACCTCCATCGTCCAAGGAGGGTGCATCCTTCGTGGACCGGGGGGTGCCCCATCGTCGATGGGCGGTGCAAGGGTGATACCCCTCCATCCTCCAACCTCCTGGTGGTTGCCCCCCAGCGTTGATGGGGTGGCAGGGTGGACCCCTCCACTGTCATTGGGCAGGTGCCCATTCGGTGATTGGGGGGTGCAGGCGTGACACCACTCCATCGTCGACGTGGGCTGCCTCATGAGTCCATGGGGAGCTTTCCGAGTGACACCCCCCAAACGTCGATGGAGGGTGCCCCCGTCACCGATTGGGGCTTTCCCCTTCCTGGATGGTGGGGTGCAAGCGGTGACACAACCCCTTCGTCTCGCTCTGGGTGTCCCCAGGGTCGATAGGGGGTGCAGGCGTGACATCTATCCATCGTCGATGTTGGGGAGCAACGGGACACCCAATCTATCGTCAATGTTGGGGTGCGAACGGGACACCCCTCCATGATCGAGGTGCGGGTGCGATCCTGACACGCCTCCGTCCTCGATGTTGGGGTTGCAAGGGGACACCCCACCATCGTCGATGTTGGGGTTGCAAGGGGACACCCACCATCGTCGATGTTGGGGTGCAAGGGGGATACTCCTCCCACTTCGATGTTGGGGTGCAAGGGGACACCCTCCATCGTCGATGTTGGGGTTGCAAGGGACACCCCCATCGTCGATGTTGGGGTTCAAGGGGGGACACTCCTCCCACTTCGATGTTGGGCTTCATGCATGACACACACCATCGTCGATGTTGGGGTGCAAAGGGGCACCCCACCATCGTCGAGGTTGGAAAAGAAGGCTAGGACGCACCATCGTCGAGGTCGGGGGTTGCACGGGTGACACCCCTGCACCGTCGATGTTAGGGTTCAAGGGGACACCCCACCGTCGTCCAAGTTGGGGTGCAAGGGGGACACTCCTCCACATCGATATTGGGCTGCATGCATCACACCCTACCATCGTCCATGTTGGGATCCAAGAGGGACACGCCCCATCGTCGATGTCGGGGTGCAAGGGGACACCCCTCCATTGTCGATGATGTGGTGCACACGGTCACCCCTGGACACATGGACGATGTTGGGGTACATGGGTGACACACCAGAGAGCCAGAGGGCGGGGCTCGACTTGCACAGCACGGCATCCCCGCGCGGGGGGGTCCAACTCGAACACGATGTGGGCGCGACGCGGGGCTCCAACAGACACAGCGCCAAAGCGCAAAGCGGGGGCTCCAACTGGCACACCTGAGAGGCACAGGCAGACGTCGACGTCCCAAATCGTGGGAGCCCGAGCAGGGTTCGAACTTGCACAGCATGCCATCACAACCCGGGGTGACGTTTTCGAAAACGAGTGGGGCACGATGTGGTGCTGGAACTGGCAGACACGGCAAGGGCCCCAAGGGCGCTCCAACTCACACGTCACGGGGATCCCCATACAGGCTCCACCCGAAAACACACAGGCCCCGAGTCGGGGCTCGAACTGGCAAACACAGAGTGCCCAATGCGGGCCTCGAACTTGCACAAGGTAACGGCCCCCACCCGGGGGCTCGAACTCGCACCGCACAAGTGCCCAGACGCGGGGCTCGAACTAAGAAACCAAGAGAAACTAGACCGGACTCGAACTCCCCAATCCAGAGGGCCCGTAGTAGGCGTGAACTAGGAAGCCCAAAAGACCCATGCGGGATTCGAACTCAGATACCTAGAGGGAAGACCACACCCATTTCCGGTTCCACGGAACCTCAGGTTCCGTAGGGCCGTCATCCCTCCACGTGGGTGGGGGGGTGCAAGCGTGACACCCCTCCACAGGGTGGGGGGGTGCAAGCGTGACACCCCTCCACCGTGGGTGGGGGGGTGCAAGCGTGACACACCCCTCCACCGTGGGTGGGGGGGTGCAAGCGTGACACCCCTCACCGTGGGTGGGGGGGTGCAAGCGTGACACCCCTCCACCGTGGGTGGGGGGGTGCAAGCGTGACACCCCCTCACCGTGGGTGGGGGGGTGCAAGCGTGACACCCCTCCACCGTGGGTGGGGGGGTGCAAGCGTGACACCCCTCCACCGTGGGTGGGGGGTGGCAAGCGTGACACCCTCCACCGTGGGTGGGGGGTGCAAGAGTGACTCCCCCACCGTGGGTGGGGGGTGCAAGCGTGACACCACCTCCACCGTGGGTGGGGGGGTGCAAGCGTGACACCCCTCCACCGTGGGTGGGGGGGTGCAAGC